>JAOEHI010045091.1:2926-21043 GCA_025447815.1 Percopsis transmontana | reverse complement strand
ATATATATATATATATATATACCGTATGCATAGTAAAATGCAGCTCATTCATGGAGGTAGATAGAAATGAGTCAGAGGTAAAAAAAAAAAAAAAAAGGCATATAGACGTTTGTGTGCTTTGGAGGAGAGAAACTACACACTGTGGCTGTAAAATATAGGTGAAAAATACAAGGCTTTCGGTGAGATTATAACAATAGTGTTTACAGTACAGAGTATGAGGTGGGAGGGATAGTGCCAGGACACTGTTAAGCTCCTTGACTCCTCCAGCCAGTCATCTGGTCTGGAAAGGGTTGGCAAGGCCTGGCAGGGTGCCCTTACGAACATCAAGAGCAGCAGCTGTTGGGGGGAACTATGTCCCTGCATATGGGCATGTGAGGGCAGATTACACAAACAGGACAGAGTGCGGCGGACACCGACAGCCCTCAGAGGACGACTCACGCACCCAGGAACCATGACATCCCGGGACTGAAGCGGCTGTCCAGAAAGTTCTAGAAAAGAGACATTAGAAATCTGGTACTGGGTATGTAGCAAGGGCCTAGTGAGTACTTGTGTGAAGGAGCATCCTTAATACTTTGGTTCGCTTTGGATAAAGGTGTCTGCTAAAATTTTACACAAGCAGAGCATTACTATGTCTTCCTATTTTATCAACATTCTTGTACATTTTTATACAGGTCTCAATATATATGCCAAGAACAAAAATGTTCAGGAATGGTTAACCTGCTTTAGGGCATCTCGACAGCAGCTGTAAAGAAAAGAGCTTTGCATTGTTGCTGTCCCTGACCAATGAGATTAACAGTTCGCCAACTCGCAGTCACAAGATCACTTCTCTAACTACTTGTTTACTGCTGCCCAGTTATCTCTGCCTACAGTTGAACTGCTAGGTACATTTCAGTTAGTGTCCACATCTTACCTGGTACTCTCAACACCATCCCCACCACAGCGGTCTGTTTTTGACATGGCATCGCTCTGGCACTCTGCACACATTAGCCTCTCTCTGACCAGCTGGGCACTCCACAGCTTGAGTTTACACGCCGCACTGGCTTGCTTTATTCGCAGGTACACACAATAACTGAAAAAAACAGAGAGACAGAGTGTTATGGCGGTTGGTGACACACTGTAGCTGGGATTTTATTAAAAACCTCTATTTTGCTTCGATAACATTGATTAGTACTCTGCCAATGTACAAATGTGGTATTTGAGGTTACAGCCTCTATTCTGTCATTTTAAAATCAGTTCTACTGCTATCGTTCAAACACATATTCCACTACAAGCATTAGCTAAAGAAACCGGAAACCATTAAATCTCTTAGAAATGTTTGTTCGGAGAGGCATCATTCCCTTGAAATTATGAGCAGCTCTCCAACCCATCAGGTTTCATTGTGGGACTACTAAACCCAGTCAAAAGAGGACATAAAATACCACTCCACCTAGGTCATGGTCACAACTACCACAACATCAGCCAGGCCAAAATACCGGAAATGTCAATAAAACCATGTTTTTCAGTTCGTTGTGTTCCCTGGCAGTTACTTTGAACTGTAACTTGCATTTGTTTTGTCTCTGCTTCACAAACATTATCCTCAGTGGGATGTTTGTCAAGTAAATATGACCCCTACTCCCCAGAGTGATTCTGTAAAAGTGCGGCCACAAGCTAATTTGGTCAGATTACATTGAATTGAATGGGTATTCTGTATAGTCTGGGTGCAGCTAAAAAGTGAGAACAAAAAACCTTATATTGTAAGGGTATAATTTTGAAAAATAAACTAGAGATTATGTCATTTTAGCGCCATCATGTCCTGGGTCACAATTAAACATACGCCGATGTCAGTGCACCAGATGTCTATGTGAAATCAACCAAACTCTCAGTTATCCATGGCTAATGGCTCACATTTATGAGTAATGTACTTCCAATCCCCTGATTCTTTGTTCCTCAGTCAAAACAAAGATATCCAATGTCCACTTTAATCTGGGTAAAAGGCTGTGAGCTCCAAGGAAACCATGCAGCCTTGATTTTGTTCTGTGCCTGGGGTCTGACTGTTCCAGGACTGAGCCCATCCACAATCAGCATGGATCAAAGATAATATACACATGGGGTTCACCTTTTTACATGGTTTACTATTACATATCAGCCAAGGTCTGCTCATCCTGCAAACATTTTACGACAGCGTTCATCTTCATCAGTCAAACAATTTCAATGTTCATTTTAACGCGAACCCTCGTTTTGTCTTCCTTCTGTAATCTTTGGAACTCAACATTGAGCTTAAAAATCATTGTATAACAAGGTCAAAGCTTTGGAGACAAATTAATATCAGCTAGCGAAGCTTCTTTTGCTCAGAACAGGGCCTTAGAGGTGGTAGTAAAGACAACCAAAATAATCATATATATTATGATATCTATATTGTAGAGGAGAACAAGAAACGGGTTAAGATAGTGGCCACAGTCTAGTATTTGTAGTTAATATCTACTAGCTCTACCTGGCTTTCTCCTCCTTCATCAGCATGTGCGGTCGCCTCCAAGGGTCCTTGAAGTTTCTCTTGAAGGAATCAGGCAGAATTTTAGCCACCTCTGAAAGGAGTGTGAGTGAGAGTTCATTTAAAGGCGATGTTTTTAGACCAAAGAAAGACTTTATGTACATACAAATATACTGTATATACTGTATTTCATCTTAAATATGTTTTGAATTATGTACAATCAGGTGAGATGGAGATTCAATGAGTTTGTAACTAAAGAATTAGCTATTTTAGTCTACATAGCATGGGCTGCAGGTTACCGGTTACCACTAGGTGTCAGTATACAGTCAAAGAAACCCAGTTTTTTGGGTAAAACTGTTTATTGGACCTTTAATTATTAGTGGTCCCAGTTTTACTCAATTTGCTGTAATATGCAGTTCTACCAAAGTCCTTAAAGAGAAGTTTGGCCACTTGGCAGCCATTCCGGCAGCCATCTTGGCCCACGGGTAGTTATTTAACAAGACCATATCTAAATGATTGGGGAGAGAGCCATAACTGCACTTTCAATAGTAACCGGGACCTAAAAACTGCATAAATAGAACCACCGGTCAAATTTTTGGCAACTTTGCCCAAAAATAAGGTTTAAATAGCTTTTTTTCGCACAGGTTATACTTATACTGCGCATAGGCAAGGTCAGTGCAACCACACGATTGGCTTAATAGTTTTCCCAATCAGCCGTTATAAAGCAGGGCGTGATATGTGCATCTAACCGCCATCTTTGGCCTTATGGGCTTCTCCCATAGAGCTCTATTCAGGATTGTTGAAGTGGTCTGTCTCTTCTATATAATGTCTCTGGTACTACTCATTCCATGTAAATCTTGAGTACTGACTGTTTATTGGATCTGGTCTTGGACCTAACAACAGGCTTTTATAAATGGGATCAATTTAATACGGTGCAGCTGTAGATAAGACTTCACGTCTGATCTTTTTAAAAGCAAAGCTAGCTGTCAGTTGGGGTGTCCTCAGAGAATATTGACATACCAAACAGATACGTACTATTTTTGTGTGTTTTTGTACCTAAAATAGGATGAAAACGTGCACAGTCACTGCACAAATGTCGTCACAGCCACAAATACACAGCAGTAAACAATAGACGTAAAAAAAAAAAAATATCGTTAGCATCTCACTGCTTTCACAGTGCCACCCTCCCCTCACCTTTAGCAGCGCTGCAGACGGCGTCGTTTCCGAAGCAACCCCGTCGCTGTCTGAGGTCGGGGCAGGGCATGCCCCCGTTCCGGGGGGGCACCGACACTTGGCGACTCCTCTCCGTGCTGCCAACCCCGCACAGAGAGGCGCATGCCGACCAGGGACCCCATGAGCCCACCACGCAGTCAATAGCTGCTGGGGAGGCAGGGGGAGACAGAGATCAGCTGAAGCTGGAGACAGAGATCAGCTGAACACTAATGGGGGAAGGTTAACGTCATTTACGGTGACGTGACATTTGTTGAGCCTGCTGTGCTGAAGGTTCTGGCAGCCTCTGAATATGTAGCTTTACAGATAGAGAAGGTAAACTATACCAGGCGGTGAAAGGAATGCGGAAGATTTTAAAGCTTTTAATTGGTGTTAGGGTTGGTAAAGGCCAGTGAGACCAGCAAGCATGGCAGGAAAGCCCTTAGACTTGATACGAGTGTTTATGTACTGGATAGTACAGTTAGACAGTTAAGAGTTACTACAGTATAGACACTGCTCTCTACCTCAGCAGTCATCACTATTGACAGAGCAGTTCCGATTCATGACCCTAGTGGCCGCCAATTTGCCAAGGTATCATGAGCAGCTTTAAGTGTAACCATATAGTGAGTGGCATTCCACGTTATAGCTTGAGCTATGTGGCAGTGGCTGTTGAAGCACACACAGAGCAGCACTGAGCATTGTGAGCAAGTTGGTAGCTCACTGGCTCATTACAATTAGACAGTGTCATTTCAACCAAGCCCAGACTCGGACAGGAAGTGTGCGTCCCGGGGGTGGGTCGTATACACCAAATGGACGCCTAATTCTACATTTTGTTAGCCTCTGGCTCCACTTATAGGCCCACTGCGTCACACAAACACACACATTAAATCCAAACGCTCGTACACAACACACACATCCCAGCAGCAGCCGTGAAGGTTCCCATTCAGCAGGTGGGTTGAACCATTCACAGCCGGGGAGGAAGAAGGCTCTATTAGTTAGATGGTCGTCCTGATGGAAGCCAGCACTGTGGCTCACACACAGCGTTACAGGCTGCAAACACACCCTTTACTGCCCTGTTTTCAGAGAGGACACTCTCCACTCATAAACAAATGTATAGACTTAAACATGTACAGTATAGATCAATACATCTATATAGAATTATTATAATTTAGTTCCTTTGGTCAGTTCGATTACTGTTACTGCTCCTTATAGTTATTTCAATACCTTAGTAGAGGTTTGTTACCGTTTGTTTGTCCGTCCGTTTATTGCAATGCGCCACTCATGATACATTCAAATGCAAATGTGCTTAAAAGTTCATTTGATTGTGATTGCGAATGAACTGTATGAATAAACGAAGGAATAAACGAATGAATAAACTGTGAACGTGAGTCTGACGTTGAGGTGGGTGGAGCCGTCGCTCGGCGGAGACAAACGATCGGTTGCCACCACGACGGAGGAAGGCGCGCGCACACCGCCTGCGACCTCATGCGTGTTCCTGGGGAGATGGCAAGGCGGAGGAGGCTACGTGTGCCTAGCTGAGTCTTATCCTTACGCCGCTTGTGATCCTTAGTGCTCTGTCTGCATCATAGGCACTCACCTCACAGGCCTCTGGCCAGGATAGGAGGGAGGGAGAGAGAGAGAGAGAGAGCGAGCGGGAGAGGGAGAGAGAGAGAGAGAGAGGGGCAAGGGGGAGCTTTCAAGTGCCGCCTTGTTCTGTTCATTCCCATGGTCCTGTTAAGGGGGGGGAGGGGGGGGTCTGCCTCACTGACACAGGCGATACACAAAGCCACTGTGGAATCTTTGCATTCCTGCACATTAGTGCTGCCCACCTGACAATTGCCTTTCCCACACACACACACACACACACACACACACACACACACACACACGCGCGCGCACATACGCACACTCATCTTTGTCAGATGAATCCGGCCCGTTGGTCCCGTTCCAGCTTCCTTCCTCCCCCCCTCAGAGAGAGACATGGAGATATAGAAACACTTGGTGAGCTTGGAACAGTGACATCATTGAAATGCACCTTTCTCGCGGGACCCCAGAGCGCATATCGGCAGCCCCGATGCTCGCCTCCTCCGTGTCTCGTCCTCGGCCTCCACGCCTCTCCTTCCCACTTCGACGGACGTGTCTCCCGGGGTTCCGGGGCCAGCCATCGCTTGTCATGGAAGACATGTGAATGCAGGCGGGATAGGCAGCATGCTGGCAGCTAGGAAGGGCGGGGCTGAAGGGGTCACTGGTTCCCGCACCCACGGGGGAACAGGGGGATCATCCCTCTCAATGACGCACACACACACACACACACACACACACAGGACGGAACTGGTGTACTGCAAATGTAACCCCACTGGGACCCAAAGCCACCGGGGGTCAGAAGGTAATTAGCAAACTATGGTGGTCTCACTGCTCTGAGCCCTGCTGTTTATGGCGTTCCACCACCCACATGATAACCCTATAGCGACAGGCTGACCCAGCCTGACCCAACCAGGTCTACCGCCACTGTTGTCTCTCTGTCCCCTCCACCGGTGAGAAAGTCTTCACTTGGAAAGCATGCCGCAACCTCTGACCTCTTACCCCAACCTTTGAAAACCAATCGCACCCACCAACAGATTTTGGCTTTGGTCTTTTAAAACTATTGGTTTTGTTTTTCAGTGTTGAAAAATGACTTGAAGATTTCAATTGACCAGCATTGATTATTAACAACACAAGCTCTAGAAAAGTAAACACTGCAAGATTTAAGCCTAATAAAGTGAGTAAATATAATTTAAGATAAATATAATGTTAATATAAAGTTAATATAGTCGATAGAACTCCACATTATATAGAATTCACACCTAAAAACAATTAATAGTTAAACGGTAATAGTATGTATTACCAAAGTATGATGAAAGCTATATGTGGATTCACTGGTTGTTTTCAGGAAGTCAGTATTTGTAACTTTCTTGACAGTTAAATTTCAGTCATTAGACACAGGGGTTAAAACCAATTAAGGAAAGTGTTAAAGTCTTTTTATCTCGGAGGTTGGCGGCCAATCTCACCACACGACTTCCACAGAGATAAGTGGCTCATTATCTTGTCAATGAAGAAGGCTGACAAAGGCTTGTAGGCTGGCAACTGTTGTACTCTCTCTCTCTCTCAACCTCAGCTTATGTTCCATTTTAAGATTTCCTAACAAAAGAGTTAAGGGCCGCTATCAGGCCGTCACTCCAATTTGCATTATCTTCTTTCCTCTGTGTCACATTACTGTGGATTCCCCATTGTTCTCTCGCCCCATCTGTCTCCTTTTTTTTGGGGTTCTCTTTTTCAGTCACCGGCGTGTCCTTCAAGCCCCCATCTCGCCTGCCCCCCTGCGCTCCACCATCTCTCTGATGGGACCCAGATGGCCTGCTGTTCTACAAGACCCTGTACTGAGGTCTTGCACGGCTCTACAACCCAGGCAGGAGCCCTAAGTCCCTTAATAGAGGTGAAGGGCACAGAACTGAACCTTAATAGCAGGTTACTGCTAAATGTTTCCTGCACACACCTCAAGCACAGGAAATAAAACAAACCAAGCAATTAAATGGATTCATGACAAACACAGCTGGAACAACAAGTTTATGAAATGGTAGTTAATGCTAGCTATTTGACGGCTCTTACTTTAGAGTGGCTATGGTTATAAAAAAACGTTCTGATATTGATCAAAGGGGCTTAATTTTTACATAGCATAAATGTGAGACAGGTAGAATGTGCTTCAGATGACTTGGGAGTACATGTTTGCAATACAGTAACTTCCCCTTGCTTAAACTCTTACGCAGCCGTAATGATAGTGTTTTAGTGAGTGTCTACAGTGTGTCCGTGCACGTGTGGCTGCCTAAGCGTGTCTGTGTTTAGGACAGGATGTCTCATGCGAATTTTAAAGACCTCTTTGAAATGAATCATTTCACTTTACATAAGCCATGCACGTTAACTACAAAATTGGGGAAGACAATTTGACACATTCAGCCTCTTTTAGTCAGGATTTAAATTCCTTGCTAGTCAACCATCTTCATGCTTTGGTAATATTTATGCTGATGTAACACAGCCAGTTTAAATAAATTAAGTAAATACTTTCTCTTCTACATCCTACATCGCTGCTAAAGCACCATGCTTTTTATGTGTTTAGCCGTTTCATATTCATATATATATACACACATATATAATGTTTAAAGGAACCAGGTTTAACATGCCAAATCGGTTCACGGAGAGGAGGAGGGAACATAGAATAGACCAGAGACGGGTGTATTGTATACTGTGTACTAGAGTGCACCCAGCAAGCGAATGCCAAGAGAAGCTGGACCGAACGCTATTCAGCTCTGAAGACCGCAGCAGCTGGCTGGTGTCAGTGTAACGGAGCCAGAAGCTGCATGGGGGATATGTGGGTAGAAGGAGAGAGAGAGGGAGTGAACATCCCAACAGGCAGGGCCCCAAGAGGAGGATAAGGAGAAACAGGAGGGGCCTGTAAACAGGGGGGAGTACGGGCATATTTAGTAAGAGCAAAGACTCTTTTTTTTTCTTAGCGAAGAGTAGCGCGTCCTCCTGTTGAAGAAGTGAGATGTACCAGACGGAGAAGAGGAGCCCCCCCCCTCCCCCTTCTCCCACCCAGCCACTCCGCGGACCAATCTGAACTCTAGAATGTGTCAAGAGAGACAGGCAGTTATCTCTTTGGGATGTGTGTACTGTAAACTGTGAAGAGACAGAGACAGATTGAAAGATCCCCCATCAGTTGTGTTGTCTGAAGGAACCTGAAAGGGCTGGACTCATTTTGGAAAATCTGTCTAATGTGTCATTGAGCCAAATTTCCTCTGTAAATCCAGCCAGTCAGACTTGGATTTCGCTGCAGATAGTGGAGCAAATAAAATGCAAGATAAGTGCATGTGATTTACGCTTCCAAGCGAGTCTACGCACGCCAACACACATTTATTCCAAACACTTTTAAACCATATATCTCAAGATCTATCACACTCCAAAGAGCTTTATATAGCACACACCCACAGAACCCCACATTTCCCCCCAAAAGTGCTCTATGTAACACAACTGCGCATGAAAGTGTGGCTGTAGTGGGAGGGGTACTATTTTATCTATTTAACCCTTATGTGACCCCTGTGCATGGCTCACATTAAGCCCACATCCCTGGGGGAGGGTTCTGCTCTGTTCTGTATGATGTCTGGAACCGCCTGAGCAACACAACGCAGCAGGGACATCTGTGGTGTTAATCACCTGGGCGTGGCTACTCTGACACACCGCGGTCCAGTAACGCACATGGAAAAGTTTAGTGAACCTCCAGGGGAACAGCTGCTGGTAAACTGTACAGTCATGACTGTACCAGAGATGCGAGGCCGATCCTGGGCTTATCCTGTAATGTTTTCAATTAGTATCCGCGTAGAGGGTCCTGGGTCGGTTTGCAAGCAACATGCAAGCTGCTTTAAGTGAATCAACATTGAATGGGAGTGAATAGCTAGTTGTTGCCAGATTCTGTAATATTATAGTGTTAGCTCGGGGGAGCTGTTGTTCGGAGGGAGGTGGTTGTTATGTCTGCCTACATTTCGCAATAAAGGCTTACATCACAGTGTAGTTGTTTAGAGACTGTCTGTGTGGCTGGACTAGCACTCCAATAAAAGGTTTGTGTACTTTACTGGACCTAAATATAGGTGCAGTGTTTTATAATGCACTTAAGTCTGTAAGATGGTCCCTATAGGTGCTTGTACTTCAGCTCAGCGTACCTAAACCAAGGGCTTAAGTACAGTACTTGCTCTGAGTGTATCAATACACAGATAACGCCATGGTCCAACGTAGTGGCTGTCGTATAGTCACAGGCTGGAGTGCTCTCTTTCTGTCACATCTCAGGAACAGCTCCACTGTAATCCTAACCATCTTTGGCAGTCGGTTCCCATGGTGTACATTCCTCTGTTTCTCCATATATAGCAGTGTAGGGTTCTGTTAGGCTCTCAGAGAGGAAGAGTTATAATCATCAATTTCGCATACGCATGAGGCCCCTGTATATCACCTACAAGAAGCTGGTTGAAAACACCAAGAAGATGAATCATAAATTAAGCACACGCACACATACACTGACATGAACTTCCTCATATTCTCTAGCAGTCATCATCTGCTAACAACTTTCAGCATGCAGAAATAATGGGCACAAAACAGACACAGCTATGTGCAGGATGTCAAACTGTCTGGATGGCACCTATGTGCCAAACTATTTTAGCCCAGACTGAAGAACAATGAACAACAGGTATCTTTACGACCCATCACACAAACCTAACTTAAACAGAGGCACAATCTCCCATGGAAAGAAATACAGGTGCCATTTCACCAGTGGCCTCATGCCCATTGAATATTGTTGATATCTGTATTTTGTACGTTTTTATTTTATTACTATTGTGTTTAGAATATGTAGTTATAGTTATGTCATAGATCATACTTCAAAAAGTCACACACCCGACCCTTTCCCTATGTTAATGGTCTCCTCCAAAGTTCGCCACAGCAGGCAGGTACGCACACACAGAACTGTCACATGCACGCGCACGTGCGTACGCACACACTTGCAAAGAGAATTGGTCTCAGATTAATGCTAACCATCAAAATATCTTGATTTTCCGAAGGTACGTCCAAGGTGTCAATGCAGGAGATTGATTAGCGGTGTGTTGTTGAAGTGGTTAGCAGAGCATCAATTCCCTTTTCAAACGTGTGAAAAAATGAGATGCAATTAGTTATACACACTTGATTGCATTTGAGAAATATAGGCATAGTTATCAGCTAAAGTTAGCCATCTCTCAATCCGGTTGTTTAGCCTTCTGGCTGGCTACACTAGTAGCGACTTGTGATCAGATCATGTGGCGCACCCAAAACAGGTGACCACAATGGCAGTAAATAACCAATAATGCAGGTAATAATTTGTAATTTGGACCGTAAAGAAAGACATATTGTAAAACAGAGCCGCAACCAGTAACTTCTGACACTTTTGGAGCAGTTTTCCAAAGGGGGCTGATTTCTGCTCGCCCCTCAGATGCAATCTGGAACTGAAAGCTAACGGTAGACAAGACGGATGCAGCCCATACAGAGTTTATTGTGCCCTACCAGTCTTTCCGTGCCAGAGACGCCACTGCAAATTACAGAAAATCGCGTCATTTTTTCTGGGGAAGGGCCCCCTCGCTATAATTGTACCCCCCCCCCCCCCACACACACACACACACACACAAAATTTTGGCTTGCATGTCCCTGCGTTTCACGCAATAATTTATCAATCAAGGAAAAACACTGCTCTTTAACAAACAACACAAAACATACAGAAAACAAACTCACCAGATATTTGACACACGCGCTGGTAGTCCTCGCAACAGTCTCCGGTTTTCTGGCAATAGGTGTCACAGTAGCACACTGTTTTGCGCTTGGTGTATTCAAAGCACTCGTTATCCCGCCCGGTACAGCAGGTTGGGCTTTCTCTCTCCCCACAGCCCGCTTGAGCCTGTGAAACAATGAACCCGAGGGAAATCGCCACATATCCACACACAATAAACCCACAACGCGCTGAAATCCATCCATGCGCTGCCATGACGCAAACGTATCCGGATCCCCAAACGGACACCTTAATTTCTCGATGGTGTTGTAAAAGTTTAAATATAAAACTTTGGCAATATTATATAAAATGTCTATATAAAATCCAAAGGCAACATGTTCAACAATTAGGAAAAAACTTCGAAACTCTTAAGATCAACCCTGCGGATCTCCAACAACACCTACCACTCGTGCGTAAAAGTTGAATCCTTGGACCAGCCGAGCGTGTAGCCTACACACTCCACACTTGCTGATATTGGACGCCGCCCCTTAGAGCACATGTCAGGGTGGTCATTAGGTAATGTTGGGACCACACTACAGTACAAGCCTCTGCTCTCTCTTTCTCTCTCTGTCTCTCTCACAATACAGCACACACACTTGTCACATTTAATAACAGACAACAGCTGTGAGTTGAGTTGCATTGTTTCTCCTATTCATCTCGTGTCACAACAAAAGCCTCGCCACATCTGAGAACATACGGCCATTAAAAAACCATTGAAGTGAAGCACAAATCTTCCACAATAGGCTATAGGCTACACAAAACGCGAAAGTATTCAACCCCCAGTATTCGACCGAAACTTAATGCACAGACCTAAGCAGGTGAAACATTTAAACTATACAAATTACATCGTTTAAATAACTAATAATTGCGATTTAATTGGTTGGTTGAATATATTTGACAATCTAAAAACAAACAATTCAGCACCACGGACAGCGGTTAAAAAGTCCTATGTATTCAAAAGATTAACGTTGGTTTTTTCCGACACTAGCGTCATTGAGGTGTGCGAAGAGCCGTGGCAGTTCTCCCTCATCTTGGGTAAAGGGTCCCCAGCCTTTTGAGAAGTTACAAGCTTGGAGAACAATGACATTACTTTCCCTTCACTTGCTGTATAACCGATGGCTTCGGGGGATAATGAACAGCAACGGATGCATAGATAAAAAAAATGCAGAAAGACAAAAGATATCAATCGTAGCCTATATGTTTAATAGGACACTGGAGTTCATAGAAGACGAATAATAGGCTCGTCAGTTTAAAGGTTATCTGAGGTCAAGGGCCGTTACTTTACCTTCTGCCCATATACTGTAATAGCCTACTGACTGCCCATATCCTCCCCCAGACAGGACAGAGATGGGAAGAGTGTGATGATGTTACGATAAAACTACGTTAATTAAGGGAAGACCGAACGCAAGCCTTGACCCCAAAGTATTATTCGCGAAGCGAGGGAGGCATCTGTCATGAAAGAAAAAGCAAGAGGCTCACCCACCCACAGATCTTTACAATTCCTGTAGGAATAACATGAATTCAGCGCCCCCCAGTGTTTGGAATGGGTCATGCACGCAAAGTTTCAACAACCGTCCTGCTCTGACCGTTAAGCCACAGAACGCGCAATGTATTAGATTTCTACGATAGGACTTTCGGAGGCTGCATGACTTGTGTTGCCAGTAATACTTGCCATTTATCTGGCGATCCATTTTCAGCTGAACATTCCATTTAACAACAGCGGGGCATCAGTGACGAACGAAAGAGAAAGAGGACAGTTGAATTTCCCTACATAAGCATTAGCCAAGAAAAGGGAACAATGAGTTCCCTGTCTGTTTCTTCCCCTACCTGTCCCCCATGGTTTTGTCCTGACATGTTAGAACCAAAATACAAGAACAAACGGGACAGAGGAATAAACTTGACCACATCATTCCGTTTACAGATGCTTATTTTAATGAGTTTTGAAATCCCCTGTAACACATGAACATGTAAATTCAAGCATGGAGACGGGGAAATGGCATTCATTGTCTTGAACCAAAAGAGCGCCATACACAACCACAGTTCGCCTATACAGTGACACTTTGCCTTACACTGTATAATGTCTTCTTATGGCCACCCATGGAGACAGCAACACTAAACATGAAAAAATAATCAATCTCATAAATTGAAATCACATCAACCATTTTGCACAATAAGTTATTTGTATACTTGGAACACTGATTTTTATATTGCTGGCCACAGCACAGGAAAGCACGCCCAGTTGTTTTGAGAAAAGAGCTCAGCTTAACTCCAAACAAAAACAAGTTTAGTTTTTTTAACGGAAAGCAGTGACACACTTGGCTCTCTAAAAGTTTCACCCACCCCACCCCCCCAAAAAAGGCACACGAGTAAGGCAATTAAGAGTATTTTTCAGAAACAACCACCCAAAAATATAGCACCAGAACAGAACGACAGTGTAACAACATAAGCTTCTGGAATGTATGGAATGTGTGTGGGATGGCAAGTAATAGAGATCGTGCACTGCTTAATCCCTATATGAAGCGCAGTTAGTGTTACAAAACAACTGATCTGAATGGAAGAAAAATAACCCTGATTTAAGACACAGACACTGTAAGCATTGTCATAAAGAATGTTTTGACCACACACAAAAAATAAATAAAACCGATACAGATATCCCATATATAACTTTCAATAAATATAATGATACATTTTTCACATTTCTTTTTGACTGAGACAATAAAGTACCATTTGTTCCTCTAAAACATCATTACTACTTCACATGGGTCATATTCTGACCCACAGGTTCAAAGGCAGGAGGGGTTGGGCAGCTGACACAGGAATAAATCATATTGTACTGTTAGGGTAATGTTGATAGTAAACTAAATAACAATTTCAGTTATATAAAAATAATTGGCATCTAGTAATGCAAGTAAACTGTAATCAGAGGGGGGGGGGGGGCACTCAGGCCGGCATCCAGACCACGTTCAGGACCTTTACCACCACCGCAAATATGATAAACACTATAGCCACAACCAGGCACACCCGGCCCAGCCGAGGGACTGTGCCCTTGTAGAATCTGGGACACACACACACACACAGGTCACACACACGGACACACACACACACAAACACACTAGTATTATTATCAACGTACATATTAAGAATAAAACTAATACAAGCATGTATTTACTGAGGTAGAGAAATGACTTCCTCCAGCCTGAACAACTCTAATAGGTGAAAACAATGTAAATACTGTGTGTACTCACGCTGCTACACCTTCATGCCTCAGGATTTTAAGAGCACAGTCCAGGGTGCTCTTATATTTATGTGCCTCCAAGCCCTTAAGAAGAAAAAGTATTTGGTGGTACCAGAAAGTACCCATAGAAAACTGTAACTATAAAATATAATAGTACAACGTCAATTACCTGCATCCGAGTCTTAATGACATCAAGCGGGGTGTTTCCAAACACACTGGCTGCTCCAGCAATGGCTCCAAACAGCCCAGTTAACATGGGATTAATAGCTTTGTTTGGGTTGTCGCCTTGGGAAGAGAGCACACAAGACATAATAAAGAGTGGGGTCTTTAAACTTATCTCAATAAATAAGGTAACATGAACTTCCTGGTTCTAATTGTCTGAATTGTCTACAATTAGGAGAACCTCAGAGCCAGTTATTCTGAAAATCTATATTCAAAATGGCCACTAGAGGTCAGCAGTATCACCACCAACGGAGGCACACAAACGGTATATACTAACCTTTGTACCAGTTCCTTAGAGAGGTCATTACATAGAAGCGAATTGCCTGGTTGGAGCCTTGCTTGAGGACAGTGGCTGTGAGACCCTGATACGTCCCTCCCAACCCTGAGCATACAGAAAGGAAAAAAGGATGAATAAATTGTTGTTGTAGATAATATACAAGTGGGTGTCCATCAGATAATATAAACAAAGATATCGGTGGAAATTCAGTCCATGTTAGCGGTTTCTTCTTTACCTTGTGTTCGGATAATCTCTCTGACTCCATGGTAGAAGCCTCTGTATTTGGGGTTGGCTGAGCTCTGGTCGTGGATGAATTTAACCTTGAGAAAGAAAAGAGGGATTCACTTCAAATCAAAGTAGACGGGGAGAGCTTTATTGTTTTTAGCACTGAGAGGCCAGACACAACATGGCGATAACACCAAGTCAACATAAGTCTATCGGGGGAATTCTTCCCAAAAAAATAAACACATGCAGAGATTGTGCAGGGTTACACAACCTATCCCTCAAAAGCACACATATCTAAAAAGATCTGTAACACACAGCCTTTTAGAACAAACACCTCTGGGTTATTGCTCTACAATAAATGTATGCTGTTCTTAATTTCAGTGGTTTTGAGTGATTTTGAGCAGTGACCTCGAAAAATATACAGTATATGTGATTAGACATTTTTCTTGAAATGAAATCTTGAAATGAAATATGTTACATACTCATGGTAAGTTAAGTTTAGAAATGGTGTTGTTATTTAAAGTGGGCTGGTAAGACAGTGTGCAGTGAAACAACTCTAATACAAAAGGCAGGGTGTAGACCCAGTGTTTCATTCATTGATTTATTTGTGGCGGTCCGCCACAATACCAACATTGACCGCCACAGATGGATTTTCAACAATATATATATTCTTTACAATTTAAAGTTGATAGGAGCAGCACATTGATTCGCTCAGCTCCTCCTTGCTAACACGTTAACGGACCCATCTGTGAATTGCCCCTCCTTTTCGTGCCCACTCTCATTCTAAATTGATCATGCGAGGAATGATTGTGCCACCCGCCAGCTAATAGAAGAGGAAGACGATTATGGAGGTAGATTTCTATCAAACATATATATTCTGCTGTTCTCTCCATATTGATTCACACGCAAAGCTTCTTCTTCATCGACACTACCCAATACTGCCCGATGTGTGTTCGGCTCACTAGCGCCACTTTCAGAACAAGTGGCCTAGGAGCTCAGTCAAAAGACCCCCCCCTCGGCTACCGCCACAGATAAAATCCAATTCTGTGGGAGACACTTAAGACCAGTTAGTGAAATACCTTGACGGTTTCCATGGGACAGACCACCACAATAGCCTCCATGACTCCAGCACCAAGGCCACACAGCAGGCCTCTGGTGCTGTCCAGTCGACCAGACTCATCCCTGGCAAAGTTACTGAGGAACTCAAACACACCAAACCTGAAGGAGAGCAGAGACACGACCCAGAACTATTAGATACTAGTAGATCGAAGTATACAGTTACAATCCTGATATTCCTAAATAAACAAAATTGAAAATTAGTTACTGGCATAGCTGTATCTGTGCCGATGACAAGCCTGAGTAAACACAGTGACCTCCATGGCAAGGGGGATTCACAATATCTATAATACTAATAATTATCTGGTAATGCCTATTTTTCTTAATCCAGTTAAATAAATACTATTTAATATACATGTGGCTTATAGGGTCCACCCTGCGAGATCACCAAAATCATGTCAAACAATCGTAGCCACCTGCTCAATGTGCCACGGAATAAAGCCATTACAGAATCCACAATGGTAGAGAAATGTATATATATAGTCACAGGGTCTACATCGACAGACCCTGTTCTGTACCTACGAAACGCTTTAAATGACCATCTCACGGCAGTGTACATGGTAAGACACATACAGTATTTAAATAATATATTTATATGGGTATGTTTTGTTGCGGGGCCTTTAAAGACATTATTTTGATTAGTAGAAATAGAAATTGAGCAAACAGAGTCCTGTGTTATGATAATAACAAGTCAAAACATCCTTACTCTCATCTATACTCTCTGCTAGAATTAAAATCTATCTTAAAGGCTGAAATAACTCAAATATGTAGAACTATAGTCTATTCAACGTACTGCGTTTCTATGGCTCTGCTAATTAACAGGCTATATCTGTACACCCGTCTCTCTTCATACAGGTTTGGTATTTGCTTATTTAAGTGCCAGGATCCCCATGAAATACCGTGCCAACATTTCACTCAGAAGGCCTGCAGAGGATGTGACAGTGCAGTCCACTGGAGCCTCTCTCTGCAGAACAAATACTGCTCACTAAAATCTATTAAAGGGAAATACGCTTCTCTGTGACAACCTAACAAGAGCACAAAACTTTATGGTCAGAAGAGGATGCGTTATGTTTGGGCCGCCGCCCGAGTGCGATGACTCACTCTGGTCGCCACGGAGACAGTGGAAAACTGCCCAGTTTCTATTAGGGGCGTCGTGGCGACAAGGTCAGCGGGAGCGGGGTTGGGGGGAGAGATCAATGAGGCTGGGTGGAGAGGAAAGGCTGGAGATGTAGATGGAGGGCAGGAAAGATAGGTGGAGGAAAAGGTCAACAGCCAACCCCCCCCCCACACACACCCTTGACACGACCAATCAAGTTAATGGGCTGGCAGCGGGGGTGGGGGGCATCTATGATTAGGGGGAGTGGAGGAAAGGATGGAAAAAAGGACAGAAGAAAGAGGAAGCAAAGGAAACAAGGAAATGGAAAGAACAGCCATGGCTCAGTGTTTTTCATTTCCTTTACTCCTATAGGCTCTCTTGAGTGGTAGTGCTGTTCTCCTCACCCGAGTTTATGAACTCCCTCGAGAATGAGTAAAATAATGGAAGAGTGTAGCCAGTGTTCAACAACAGACAGCTGACCCGGCTGACACATTTTCACGACACCCTGTCCCTGGGTGGCACACCAAAAGAGCCACAGACACAAAGCCCTGATGGTCTGTCTGGAAAGGGTGACACGCACACACAAACGACACACAAACAGGATCCCACAAATCTCCCCTCGGTAAACCTATTGAGACCCTTTCTGACTTTGACTGGCAGCTTGGCTCTGCCTGGCTGGGTCCGTCTCTCTGTTCTAGAGACAGGATCTATCACTCTAGAAACAAACACACACTCACACTCTGAGAAATACAAATACCCAGCTTTGGGAAGAGTGTGTGTGTGTGTGTGCGTTACAGATGGATATCTGTATATTCTGTGTGCGAGCGTGCACGCGCAGGTGCATATGTGTGTGTGCGAGTGTCTGGGGATAAATGTCATATCTGTGAAAGAATAACAATTA
>JAOEHI010045070.1:6010-21047 GCA_025447815.1 Percopsis transmontana | reverse complement strand
TGTGTGCGAGAGAGAGAGCGAGAGAGAGAGAGAGACAGAGAGAGCGAGAGAGAGAGCGAGAGAGAGAGAGAGAGAGAGAGAGAGAGAGAGAGAGAGAGAGAGACCCTTGGGTGGCGACAGGCGTGAATCTGTTTGCTGCGGTCCCTTGTTACATAGTTCAGAATCTCCGGCATTCTCTTAAACCTATCCAGATTCCTGACATGGATCTGAAAGAGACACACACACAGAGTTGCTTAGGCACAAGGAATAACATCTCAACCATTTAATTCAACACACGGATTTGTGTGTTTGTGTGTGTCTGTGTGTATTGTTTTGACATCGGTATGGACATGTCTGGTTGCTTACCTGTGTGTTAAACTCCTCTCCCAGGTTGGTAAACAGGTATTCATATCCGTAGGCCGCTTTACAGTTGAACCAGACCACATGGTAAGGACTCTGGCTGATCCAGTTACCTACCAGCTCCTTTATACCGCTTAGACAGGCTTCCTACACGCACACACATGATAATCATTGCTTCATTTCTCTCTCTCTCTCTCCAGTAACGTGTGTGTGTGTGTGTGTGTGTGTGTGTGTGTGTACAGTGCAAACAAACATGTCTCACATACCCGACTAGGAATCTGGTAGAAGCGTGGGTCATAAAACGTGGAGTCCAGATAAACACTGTGAATATCTTTCACCCTGTGTGACGGATTATGAGAGACACACGTGCTGTAACGTTCTCTCTGGAAGTAACATTATGAAGCTCTAAAGAGCATATTCCTAAATAAATAAAGAAGCCTTCCTTTTCACTCGCATTTCAAAACACAAAGAATGGTGAAGGGACAGACAGACGGTGAGATGTACCTGCTCCCAGAATGCAGTAGTTCTATCCGTGAAGCATCTCCCTGAGACAATCTGAAGTCACCTGTGTACAACACATTCCCTTGGGACCCTTCAAACAGGAACCTAAACACATACAGTTTGTATATTTGTGACACACACACAAAACAAGCCGCTTGTAGTTTTGTTCACAATGCAGACACCACCTACAGACTTAACATTGGCACTGCTGCATCTACGCCACTAGATGGCAGTATAAACTCAAAGAAAACCTCTTCAGTGTTACACAGCTTACTGCACTTACGTTTCTAGTTTCTGAACCCAAATTGTCTGCCTCTAGTAACATTATTATTCGAAAGAAAAAGAAAAACACAAATATGTATTCATGATTAGAATAGCTGTACTCACATTACAGAGCCTGGGCAATGGCCTGCTGGTAAAAGAGTCACCACAACCTCTTCTTTCTGCACGCAACACACACACACACCCCAAGTGGGGACGCTACCATCTTGTGTCTTTTAATGCTTATCATTTAGGTTCGTTCTTACAACCCTCTAGACTGGCGCATATCACGACAACACAAGACTCTCCTATTACACAACTATTACCTCTCCCGAGGCTTCATCCACCAGGGAGATCTGTGTTGGGCTCTCTAGCTCCACAGCAGCCTGGAACAGAACATTCAAACCATTCAGAACATTTGGCCTCAACACCCCAGTTCAACTCATATTATAGATACCAGCTGAGAATATTGTCATGGTTACTGCAACTGTTACGCAAGACTGGAAGGGAGGACGCAAGGCTTACTTATATGATGTGACTGAGCCATGACAAATGTGGTTCTACATAAGATATGCGACATATTGTTGTTGTCAAGGGTGGTGGTGGTGGTGTGCGCTAGTGTGTGTGTGGTGGTGGGGGTCTGGTCCTGCTATAGTTATACTTACAATGTGTTCCTCCCAGAATGCATACTTGGGGTTGCACAGCAGAAGCTCTTTGGTGACAAAGGAACAATAGAGCTTGACAGTTCGACTGGAACCAAGAGAATAAGAGAACGGGAGGTTGTGAGATTACTACGTGTGCTCTGCTTGCAGAAAGACGCAGAAAGACGCTGATATCTGCTGCTGACGTCACCTGAAATTTAGTTTCCTCTTCAACAAAGGCCCTTTCAGTCCTTTCATGTGATCTGCAGAGGATACATGCAATGTTACAGCATTACACACAATAAGACCACGCAGAGATAGACTGGGGGTGAAAGGGGTGAGAGCTGAGGACTAAATACAAGAATTTTTTTTTTTATTTCACCATAAAAATCTTTAAAGGTGTGTGTCCTTTCGTACAGTAGATCTCACCTTTGTGACAGTGGGAGAGGAAATATGCCCGGGCTTGTAAATTCTCTCTGTCGAAGCGGTCCAAGGAAATAGTGGGATATTCCCGCATACGTCCCGCAAAGGAGCTCATATTTCACACGAAAGATGTTGATGCTATTCACTACAAATGCATAATCACGTTTTAAATAATATTTCATGAGCCCAGCATCTAGTGTTGGTGTGGGAGTCGGGATTTGAAACCTCCCCCCGAGTCACGTCATTTCCGTGCCGTTTTCTTCTTGTTAAAGAGTTGGGTGGCGTCCTCTAGTGCTGGATAGAGGGATCTCCTTCAACATAGAATACATCCTTGAACATCCAGCCACCTCACCAACCGGCTCTCTTCTGTTATTCCCATAAATTATTCTATACTAACCTGACGCCAGATGGTTTGTTGTCACACGGAACCATCTAGGAAGTCGTGGCATCATAACTTTCAAAGGACGTAACATAAGTAACAATCTGCGCTTGCTATTACATCTAATAAAATACAACATACTTGTTGATGATGACCCATGTATTTTATTTCTTGACATTCAAAAAGCTTTTGAGGTGCTCTCTAAATACTGCCCCATATTTTCCTTTATATTATAGGAATTTTATTTAGTCATAAAATGAGATGTCTTAACAAGAAACCTACCTTTAGTATTTTTCTAATTGACATGAAAAGCTATTATGCCTCTCAAGTGGTTCTAAAAACAAAATGGCACTAAAATGCATACAATTTTTATCTTATTATCATTTTATAAATACATATGGTGTCCTCTGAATTTATGGATCTTTGTAGCTTAGTGGATATTTTTTGTTCTGTTTTCTTCTGCATATTGAGCGTTGGCGCAAGTACTGTCGAAATGCTCTAGTCTGTTCTATATTCAATAAAAAAATAAATCTGGGAAGTCGTCCTGGAAAACTGATTGGAAAAGATATTGGGTAGGTGATTGGATGAACCATCTGTCTATCACCGTTAATCACGGGCTACCTTCAACCAATCAGATCAACAAAACATCTCACGTAGTAGGAGAAAGAAACGAGAAAGCAGGAACTTTGAAAGCTAGCTACGTAGTTAGCATGTCGGTAGACGATTCTTGCCGTCTTTGTAAGGAAAGTTTGCGCGTAAAGGGCACTCTAACGAATACCAAAAAAATATTTGATTCAAAGAAGGTAACAAATGAGAAAAGTGTTAACGAGCGACTAATAGAATTAGGGTTAACATTGTCCAAAGATAACTCAAAATCTGGTCGGATATGTAGGTCGTGCCTTCGCTTGCTCAGGAGAATAGAAGATGATTTTGCCATTTTTAGAAGATGGCAAGAAGCAGAAAAAGAAACCATTCCAGAGGCATCAACGTCAACCGAAGAGAAACAGTTAACTTGCGAGGCAGCTGGACTCAAGAGGTCACGAGATCAAACCATCTGGCGCGTTGAAAACCTGGACAGGGAGCCAACAGCTTCGAAGATGCCAAGGTCTATTAAGAAAGTGTGTCCCAAACCCTCAGCTCGTAAGTTGTCGAGACCAACTACTTCGATGCCAGCACGGCGAAGTCTGACGGAGGTGAGTTCGTATTGTGAAACAGAACATTGCAAATTGTATCCTGTTCAATGTAGGACTGTTATTGCTTTTCAAAAGGTCATCTATGTGACTAGCCAAGCATTAGCTCCATAGAGAGGGAAGAGAGCTAATGCTTGGTTACATATATGTGAAAGGTCAGACTGGACCCAGGAAATGTAGCTGCCAGGATCCCAAAAATTACAAAAAATGCTAATACTAGAGAGCACCACTGGTAGTGTAAATCCCAACACAGTACTCTGTCACAGTATACAACATGCATACCCATTATGCATAGAGACCGTAATGGTTACTAACCCTTTGGTTTGTCTTTCAGGTTATTATTCACTACCCGTCTCATCCAAAGGGTGACAAGATAGTATGTCAAGCAAATGCAGCAGGGATTGTGGAAAACATCACAAAGAAGAATTGGAGAACGGCTGCCAATCTGATAGTTGCACACAAAGAACTTTTTGGACAACTCAAGGAAAATATCCTTAAAGTCATAGAGGAGGAGAGTAAAATACTTTGTAACCCACACAAGGGTTTCATGCTGTGGCGCTCATCAGCGGGTGATTTGAAAACATTTTCATTTGCAAACTTGCAGTCAGATCTCCAGCGGATGTCACCGTTCATATTTTCAATATTTTCTCAAATCACCAGTCGGTCTCCCCATTCCACTTGTGCAGCTGCAGCTATAGCTTTGAGAGGGAGGGAGCCCCGCTTATCAGCCTTTGCATACTATGTGGATAGTGTCCTGCAGTATGGCGGGGCGAAGAAAGCAGTGTTTAAAAGGCTAAGCAAACTGGGCATAACAACGTCGTACACTTGCGCTGTAGGAAAACAAAAGGAATTGGCAAACGCCTGCGGAAAAGGTTTTCAGCTGCTGAAAGTGGAAGACGAAATCTTCAACTCCCAAAAGGAAGATGGAGACACGGACACTGCTGAAGGTGGAGGTGCTGTCCAAGGAGTGGAAAACACAGGCAGGAACATGGATGCAGAGGGAGGTGTAGTGAAGGAATGTACCAGTGGAGGTGCTGTCCAAGGAGTGGAAAACACAGGCAGGAACAAGGATGCAGAGGGAGAAGTAGTGAAGGAATGTACCAATGGAGGTACTGTCCAAGGAGTGGAAAACACAGGCAGGAACATGGAGGTGGAGGAATGTACCAGTTTGAAAAGGATGAAAATGACTCATTCTGATTGTAAGTGAGAGCCGTAAATGTCTCTTGGTGCTGACGTGAATAGAATCAACCTACTGTGGAGCAGTGATGTAGAACACCCACATAGGTAGCTGTACATTACTATAGTGATTTCTTTTTACAACCACTTTAGTTTTTACGGGTCTGTTTTTATTTTTTGTGTTGATTTGATTGTGAAAAACTTACGGGCCATGTAAGAGTAGGAACCTTAAAATATAACTAAATATTTATCTATTTGAATTTAATTCAGTTTTGTATTTATTTATTTTGCATGTAATTTCCTATCTGTAACTTCCCATGGGGCATTGTTCTATCAGCACAAATGCCAAACTTTGATTAATGCTTCTAGCATCATTATTTGAAACGATCAATTTTAACAGGTAAAAAGAAACACCACCAGGCAGTTTTGAGCAACACAAGTTTTAATCAATTGCATTTGTTCAAGTAACATGCATGGCAAAACCATTTCAGTTCTGAGCAGTCATTCAACTAAATAAGTACACAGAACAAGATAGTTCACAGCTCAAGTTGACACCCTATCACCTTATTTGTGCTAAAGAGCCTCTAATGGCCTACTGCTGAATGTTGGTACCACCTCACATCAAAATAACCCATAAATGTCTATCTCTGTGAAGCTAACCTAGACTATAGTCTATATCACCAATAACTTCACTGATTACTTGCAGAATTTCCCTTACATGTTGTAATCTGAATATTGGAAGGTTAACAATGTTCTACTACTGCCTCTGTAAGTTCAGTGCTAAATCCAACCCAGGCTGACTTGCTAGTGTAGACTTGTGCAGTGTCTATAACCAACAGCTCCTATGTACTGCTAACATGTCCCAGATTAAAGTTTTCTCCCCCCTGTGTTACCTCTCTACGTTTCACTTGAAGGCAAACATCTTGTTCTAATAACTCGTGTTTGGGAGCAGGCTCTCCAAACATCAGATGCACATTAATTTGCTGACTGGCATTAGGTGCAGCGTAGGCGTCCTGGCTCAACACTTGGGGTGTGCTCTTCAAAGCTACTGTATAGAGCTTTTCTAAAGCAGCTCTTTATGCCTGTCAATCACTCCTTTTAGCTACTTTATCATCTAGACTGTTTAATTGTAAGTCACTTTGGATAAAAGCGTCTGCTAAATGCTGTAAATGTAAATGATGGCTTACAAAACTGCATGTGACTGCAACCTATCTCTGCCAGCCCTTCCAATCTGTTGAACAATATTCTTAACATCTCTGGTGACCCATGTATACATGAGAACATGTGAAATGTTAGGAAAAGTCAAGCCCATCCCAAGAGTTGTTGCAACAACAACTCTCTGCATCTCTGCTCTCCATACCCCCTTTTTCACCAATGCGAACCTACCGCTGGTTCTGGGCTGACGCTAGTGCCGGTGTAACACCAAATTCTGTGTCCAAAGAGGTTGCTGTTGCACATTTAAACGCTGATTGTTATTGCTTCTAATGGGTAACAAAGCAATACCTGGGGGTTGTAACAACCTTTCTTGTCGTTACATCTGCCATCTCCAGATATTGCAGCAGCTCCATGATATTCTCTTGCTTCCTTTTTCCGGTGTACAACAACAATTAACAGATCTTCATTGTGTATTCATGCCATTGCAAAAAAAAATTTGTTCAGGGAATGCTATGTATGCTCCTGCCAAATGCTGGTCAGATATTGACTGTGGCAGGTAAATGTAGCTTTAGATAGTTATTTATATTAATGTTATTTATCAAAGCAATTTGAATTAATGTGGATTAAGGCTCAATTTTGTATCACACATTTCTACCACCAGGTGCATTTCATTTAGCAGTGTAATGTACATATATGAAAGTAGAAATAAATAGACAGTAAGGGGTGATATGAGTATGCTAGTATACGGTAGAACAGTATTAACGGTGATCAGTGCAAATGCACTCGATATAATACATATACACAGTATGAAAGTATGATGTCAGAGCCTGAGGGTAATATAAATATCTCAATGTTTGCATAGCGTCTGGTGTGACAGACTACTATATACCTAGCACAACAAATCGTACCCTGTCTGGCGTGTTTAGATGAGGTCTAGGAGCTTAGACCATTTTGTATGTGACGTGACCCTCTTTAACGACAATCCCCACCTTTTCAGTTTTCACTGTACATTTCTGAAGAAAGCCTTATTCGGCCGTTTCTCGTTAAGTAACCGAAATCCAGGGCTACTAAACACCAGCTGACATCACTATCTCCGAGCTGCACACCAGCTTCCCAGGCTCTCCGATTTGATCTTCTATGAGGACATCCTTCCCATTATTTCACTACCAGAAAAGCCAGTAAATCAAACTCTTGCCGAAGCCAGTCGGGAGACCAACGAAAACCTCTTTTCCACCGAGAAAATCCTTCAGTGTCGTTCTTTGCTCTTCTTCCAATGGAGAAATACTCTCCAGTTCAGATATAACTGATACTAATCTACGCCAACCTCTTTAGGAGCCGCCATTGTTGTTTTCGAATGAACAGTCGCTTCTCGCTGTCGTCACAGCTAAACCACGCACTTAGCTGCCAGTATTTCCTCATAGGACGCTGATTGATCCGACCCACTGGTGGTTCGGCCACAAGCGCATGAACTTGAAGCCTGGCAAGATGGATTCTCGCGTGATTGTGCTCTAGCGAATCCAGCTGCCTCTCAAGGTAAATTCTATATCTTATTAACGTTACTTCACACATTTCGAGAAAAACTAGTAACTTTTCGCAGCAACTTGACTTCTAAATGACAAATTCCGTGGACAACATAATGAATTATTAAAAAATATATTTGTTTGGAGAGCGTCATGGTATGATTTATTTGTTAAAAGTAAGGGTTTGTTGGGATTAGGCTGGGTCTTGCTTGTCACATTTTTATCATGTGATTGTAATGTGGGATGGGATTAAACCAGCTATGGCCCCAATTCGTCATTAGAATACTTGGTTTCGTAAACTCTCGTTCCCGTGCTGAGTGATGATCAGTGTGCATTAACGTAAGAGCTGAGGTGACATGCATGCAAGTCTGGATATAGCCAGGTGAGTTAAAGGTTGTAGAAACTAACCGGAAGGAGGAATGCACATCTAACATTTTGCATTTATTAGTTATCTTTATTTTATTGTGTCAACTCATTTTAGCATTCTTAAATAGCATTCACTTTTGTTTTTGTGATTTACGCACCTAGTGGTAAACGGTCGGCTCAACTGAACTCGCCTTTAATTCCTTTGAAACCGGACAGGGGTCGTGCAATAATCGTACCCCCGCCGAATGATTCCTAATATTTCCCCATAGCGATTTATTTGCTTTTTGTCATGTTTTCTTCATCATAAACACACACAAAAACCAACGAAATACTCTAATTGGTTTTGTGTTATCGAAAACAATTTAGACTTTTTCGGTGGCGGATGGGGGTGCTGATTTCAACACAACAACGACTCATTCCCTTTAACTTGTAGTTCGACCTAGTCACAACTAGAGTGTTCATCCTTTTAAAAGTTCTCATTTTGGTTGTCATAACCTATGTTTTGTCTAGGTAGCTTGAGATGGTAAAGCCAGATGATCATCTTGGGTAAGAAAGTGTTATACACTGTTAATTGTATTGTTTGTCAAAACAACTGCCGCCAAGGTAATTGCCAAACGTTAAGCTAACCACATCCTGAACTGAATTAACAAGGTGGTTAGCTTAGCTAGCTAGGTAAGCAAGTCAACCTTCTTAAATAGCGGCGGCCTAACGTTAACTATTTGGACAGCTTGTTGCTAGATAATGTAAGTGAGACTTTTATCATACTTCTTAACTTGGTTTAGTTACCCTAAGCCATTTTACAAAACAACCGGTGGTCGGGAAGCTAAAATAGAGGTAATGCTTTTCCTAACCCAACGCTAGTAAGCTATTTACCAATTAAGCTAATTTGACATTCGCTAGAGTTTATAACGGTCCATATCACAAATCGTTATTTTATTAATGGTAAGAAAATATATAATCCTGTATGTTGCGATCATGTAAATCACGTACATGCTCCCAAAACGGATATATTCGCCATATCGGTACACATGTTTTTTTACACGACTTGTAGAACATGTTAATATTTTCTTGTTCCGAATTGTTGTGGCATAAATTTGAATGTTGACGTTCTACTCTCCTCACATTTGCTAGTGTTTATCTCCTGTCATGCTGTTTTGACAGGAGTCTGAATCAACTAGTTCATTTGTTGTTTAGGTATGGGTTTACTAATTATAATGAGCATATTTATTATTATTATTACTGTGTATATTCGAAAGAGTTCAAAATAATATGCATGTGGTTTATCAATATTTAATATTAACAAAAAATGTCAAATACAAAATGCATAGACTTTGACAATAAAAAGGAGAAAATGTGAGCTGTACATTTTTTTTTAAATGTACAGAAACCCCTGTGCCCACATCCTGGGCCAGTGTCAGATAGGTTTGTTTTGACTATAAAGCTGAACAAAGCTGGCCAAATACTTCACATTCATGTGAAGATATTCACCTGGTACTTTCCCGCTTGCTTAAGTCCCTGTTAGGTCTTGTGTATCACAAGGCTCTGGTGGAATGTAGCTTTAGGCCAGCCTTATGTTGACCATAATGAGCCTCTTGTTTTCCACTGGGTGCGGATTCTGCTGAGAAAGCCCGGTGAGGGTTTAAATTTGCCTTCTTGTGGGCATCTAACCCAGACGAGAAAACATCCATTGCCGTACTCTTTCTGGAAAACTAATGTCTGGCAGGGATGGTGTGACTGTAGGCTTACTCCATGCAGGATTGTCTAAATGGCATTTACTCCAACAACATGCCCCAGTGTTGTCCTACCTGTAAGCATCCTTGAGCAAGATGCTTAACCCCTACCTGCTCCATGTAATAGCAGCATGTAATTGTAAGTCGCTTGGGATGAAGGCATCTGCTAAATTACCTAATTATAACAAAAAGTGTAGGTTATGCGAACAACCATGTTATAAACAGGTACTCTGATACTGTGAGTGTTTGCATCGCTGTTGTCACACAGGTGTGATGCGTGGTTTATTTCTAGGTAGGAGGAACTTGGCTCTCTGGCCAGCTGGTCGCTCCACCATAATGCGTCCGGCAGTGTATTGACATCAGCGCCTTTCCCTGTGTTTGCGGAGGGCCATCGCTGGAAACTAGCATGCTGCAGCTGTCCTGTGTGACCCTGAGGCGAAGCCGCTAAGAGGGGAGCTCTCTGTGCTGTCTGACCACCCCGGAGGCCGGCCATGGATGACTTCCCCTCGCGGACCTATGGCACCAGCGGCCCAGACAACAGGCCTTTGTTTGGGGAGACCTCAGCACGGGTAGGACTGTGTGTGCGCGTGTGAAAGAGCAATCGAGTAGTGCTAGCGTAAAACTCTGCGGCATTGGTCATGAGCATGAAAGTTACTGTTCTCGTGCCCTCCTCCTCCCATTTCCTCTCCTCAGGATCGAATCATAAATCTAGCTGTGGGAGGATTCACGTCTCTGGTAGTCCTGGTGAGTACAGACCACACAGTCACAAGTCAAATGCTTCGGCTACTGCCATACATAAATTAGGTGGCACATTTTTAAATTGAATTTTGCTGGAAAAGCCCTAGAGTCCTAAATTGGCATAATGCAGAGGAAAATGTGATTACACACGGTTTAGTGAACTGCAGCTGGTTTGTTTCACTTCTTCTTAGTTTTTTTTTCCACTGCACTTCAACTGAGCAGTTTTGAAAAAAAAAAACACAAGGGCACACCTTGCAGCCGCACCAGGCCAGCTGCCATCCTGTGGCCTGGCCTATTTGAAGCGTAGCGTTACTATCCATAATTAAAGCCTTGTTATGACTATAAGGGGAAAGCATGCTTCTTTAAGAGGAACCAGGCATGGGTGGGATGACACAGTGACTGTGCTGTTTTCACTTCTTCTTTACGTCTCCCTGTGACCGCTGACCTGGTCATTATCCGCAGACCCTCGCTCTCTGCAGCGCAACCGTTCATTCACAGGCAGACTAGTAGACTAGGGGAAGGTGGATGGCTTAGTAAAGACACGGTGTGTAAGATTTAGCGTGCATTACACAATGTCATGTCTAGCAGCATTAATCAAATGACGGCTGTGGGATCTCGTAGTGTTGGTTTAATCAAGACTCCTCTCTTGCCCTGCTGTGTCCCTGTAGGTCACCGTCATCAGTTCCTTTGTGTTCCCCTCGTTGCCCCCGAGGCCGCTCAATGTCTTTTTCGCCGTGTGCATCCTGATGTCCTGTGGATCCACCTTAGTGCTGGTACCCCACAAACGCACTACACACCATCCACTGCATTTCTCTTCCACGCTCCCTTCTTTCATAGCCGTCTTTCATAACCTGTCCTCCCTTCTCTCCTCCTTCTCCTTTCCTGCCTGCATTCTCCTCTCCTCTCTGTCCTAGATATTCTGGTACCGGCAGGGCGACCTGGAGCCAAAGTTCAGGAACCTGATCTACTACATGCTGGGGTCTGTGGTGCTGCTGTGCCTATGTGCCAACCTTTACTTCCATGGCGTCACGTAGAGGCCCCACCAGCTTACACAGACAGATGGACGGACACACAGAGCGAACCACAGTCGTTTCTCAGTGGACACCCTACTCGTCTCAACCATCACGCATAAACAAATATATATATGTTAATGAACTTGAGTGGGAGCACAATAAACTTGAATGCATTTATGCGCCACGGATTCGCAGCTGGTTGATATGAAGGACCAAATGAGACTTTCTGGTTCCAGAGGGATCTGTGTAACAGACTCGAAGGTACAGGGACAAGGATTCCCCTAACTCCTAAGCATGTGTTCCCAGCCGGCCTTGAAGTCTTGATCATGCGTACATCCGTTGGGCGGGACTGCAGTATTGATACGGAGATGACTGTGTTTATTATATGCAATTACAACTTTCACAAATATTAAAAAGCAGGCTGGGGTTACAGGTAGGTGGGCTTGTTGAGGGATTGAACCCACAACCTTCCACTAGACTATTATGCACACGAATGTACTGATTTGTTCGGCTTCTGAATACAACATCCTGTTTACAGAAACAGTTTGCAGGCTTACTATGATACCTGAATATGTGATGTAGGTTGAGTCTGATTTGGCGTGGACACATATGGTTCTTGCTGTCTTCCGTGGAAGTGATGTCCACGCTAATACATTGGATAAGACCTTTCAATAGGACACTTGTGTGCATGTAAACACTGTGACCAACACATGGGAGAAAATGAAATAAGAATAAGCGCTTATTTTCTTCTTCCATCAGTACTGTAGAAAATATCCTACACCTGCTCATGCAGCAATGGCACTGGCAAATATATGCAACATTTTCTTTAGGTCTCCTGTTCTGTCCACACTTCTACATTTACATGCCACAGTCTAATAATGTCCCAAATCAGTTCTAATCAAAAGGGGTTTTACACTATGAACCGACAAGTGATTTATGTTTTGTATTCTATTGACTGCCTAGGCTTGCACTTGTGGTGCTCACTTAACTGCATTTTGTTTTGTTTAAGCTCAACACTAATTCACACAGGCCAGCAGGGTCCCTGTAAAATGTATATCGCCAGTAACAATCAACAGGTGCATTCCAAGCAGCTCAAAATGAAGGCGTACTACGAAACAGGTCGTTGTACAGATCTGTGTAGATATCTATATCCTATTGATGTGCCAGTGATCTAAATTTGGAACACACACCCCACAGTTTATACAACTGCTGGATTTCTTAGTGTCTGATACTTAGTTCTTTAATTGAAAGATTTCACAATGTTAAAGGTGCATTAAACTGTTATCCCCTTTTATTAGTTTATACTGCCATCTAGGGGTGTAGATCCAGCAGTGCCAATGTTACCTTTAAGGGGTGGCGTGGGTCCCTCTATAAAGTATTTAAAAACAAACAAAATAAGCTCATTCTGTACCTCACGTAGGTGGGAGACAACCAACGTGCGTGTATAGTGCTTAGACATAAAAAACTTTATCACAAGATTATTTTTTTTTTATCCTTTTGTAGTCCAAGTGAATTTGTAATGAATGTGTTTTTGTTAATGGAAGCAAATATTGGTGTTAGGCTGCCTGGAATACACCCACAACATACCAATAGATGGGGAATTACCAGGGCCTGGTTTCCCAAAACACACAAATATCAGGAATTGGAATCTTCAACATAGTTGGAGCACATTATTTTATGGATGTTGGGTGCTACTAAGTTTCACTTGTATCATGCTGTGGACCAAGTCGGGCCTTCATCAGCCATGTTGCAAGGCCAAGACCAAATCGGCACCTAATGTCACTTAACTACAAGGGTATCTTTAGACTGAAAACTAAAGACACAAAAACGTAATGCAGTGAATTGAGAGAATGCTTCTGCTGTAGCTGAAATCAAGCTAAATAGCTTATCAACTCTTAACAGCAGGAAACGAACCCTGTAATACACAAAGTTAACCTTGCCACGACCTTGGGATTGTGAAAGCCACATGCTGCTTTTTTATTGAATATTTTATGGAATAAACAAATTTGTGTACCCTCTAACCCTGGCTTCTTCTTACTTCCTGTCTCACTTTCATAAGCAGAACCTGTTCAAGGAGAGCTCAAAGTTTACATTTGATCACAAATGTCATTTTATTTGCAGTTATTCCCAAAGTCATTTTGGCATTCTTTGGTGTAAGCATGGCCACGAATCAGAACATATAGCAGTATACCTTTGAAGAATAAAAGGTTTTGTTTCAGTTGAAAGCACACAATAAAAATGAATGACTAAGCCAAATGTATGGGATGACAAACAATGTACAGTATAAACACTTGGGTCTTTACTTTCTGGTAAAACAATGGAGTCCAAACAAGGCAAAGATAATTTATTTTGTTCGCGTTTATCCGAGGTGAGAAAATTATTTTGCATAAAGGGTGTTTTTTCCCCTGATAAAAATAACTTTGTACCTTGCCCCATAGCTGAACATGAAATCACAGAAAACCAGAGCCAGAAGGAACTCTGTCAAAGTAATTTTATTTTTAGTGGAGAGTCTCGGAAACAGATGCTATATGTACAGTAACAGATTTTGCTTATGCTTGTTTTGCATGTTTACACACTTACACTGCGTGATTGGTCAGATGCCAAAGCTGAAAATTATTTGAAATGCTTTGTGTAGCATGAAGGAATCAGTTTCCTGGTTGCATTCGATATATTAGTGTTAACATGGTAGGTCACAGGCCAATTCTTAGGCCACACATACCAAACATTTAGAAATCCATAATTTAATATAAAAACAATGTCTCTGTGGGTTTTTTGGTGTAAATATCAATGGTTAAAAAAAAATATATATATATATTGATTCCTATTGGATGGAGGGTGTATCTGTTACAACCAACGTGGCTGCCGTCAGATCTTGCACTCGCATTCAGCAGCAGTGTTTCATCACATGAAGGGAAAACCTTTTGTTCCAGGCCTTCATTCTGTTCCAAGTCTGTGATGTCATCATGCAAACAGCTTTCCTTCTGTAATGTCAGTGATGTCATCATGTAAACAGCTTTCCTTCTGTAATATCCGTGATGTCATCATGCAAACAGCTTTCCTTCTGTAATGTCCGTGATGTCATCTTGTAAACAGCTTTCCTTCTGTAATGTCCGTGATGTCATCATGTAAACAGCTTTCCTTCTGTAATGTCCGTGATGTCATCATGTAAACAGCTTTCCTCCTGTAATGTCAGTGATGTCATCATGTAAACAGCTTTCCTTCTGTTAAGTCTGTAATGTCATCATGTAAACAGCTTTCCTTCTGTTAAGTCTGTGATGTCATCATGTAAACAGCTTTCCTTCTGTTAAGTCAGGTTTGACAAATGAGGTCAGCACTCAATCGGATCCCTCCTGGTTCGCCAATATAGGATCTGTGGAGGGAGGGACACAAACTGTGTGAGAACTGCAGTAGGCAGTATGTGAGTAGGCAGTATGTGAGTAGGCAGTAGGCAGTATGTGAGTAGGCAGTATGTGAGTAGGCAGTAGGCGGTATGTGAGTAGACAGTAGGCAGTATGTGAGTAGACAGTAGGCAGTATGTGAGAAGGCAGTAGGCAGTATGTGAGTAGGCAGTATGTGAGTAGGCAGTATGTGAGCAGGCAGTATGT
>JAOEHI010045059.1:0-21048 GCA_025447815.1 Percopsis transmontana | reverse complement strand
GGCCCTTCGGTACCCTGCAACTGCCTCCAGAGTCCTCCGGGATAACATATCTCGGAAAGACTCCTTCTTCAGTCGGATTTCTGGTGACACTTTAAATTTCTCGGCCCTTGTATTAATGGGTATATATCAACTGCCAAGATTAATTTTTTGAATTTTTAAAAATTTCATCGACATGCAACAGCCTTCTTTTTTGGTCCATAATAGCAGTGAGGGTCATGATTGGCATGCACGCCCTGTACCTCTCCTCCTGGCTGCACACCTGTGCGGGATGATTCCCATCCAATTGACTTTTGCGGAGACTATTTATCTTTCTCCGACAATGACCGACAGCTAGGTGCTGTCGGTCATTGTTGTTTCTGTAGCCCGTGTTGTTTTGTCCATTAAAAATCGCTTTGTGGGTTCACCGCTTCCACGCCTGCCTGTGTTTTCCTCTGGCTCCCACATACTCTCGCCTTCTAAAAAACACACAGTTATAGAATGACCGACCTTCTATTGAGAGTAGCAGCCGCTTTGGAGGATTTCCAATACCCGGACCGGGGAAGCCAATCAAGGGACTGTGTTCACGCCCGTAGACGGGGGGTTCGGGTGGTTCGAACGACCCCCCCCCCCACACACACACACACACACATACACTGCAAAGGTCCATAAAGTGTTTAAATAACGACGGCCAGACGGTGTCTGTCAGGATTACGCAAAAACTACAAGACCGATATTCACACGATCTTGTAGTTTTGAGCAGAACTCAGTGGAGGGGTGTAGAAGGAAGAACACTGTAAATTCTGACCATTATCCAGTGGAACTAGATAGCTACAGTGACCGATTCAAAAGGTTACAATGCATGTAGACGGTTTCAGCTTTCTCTCTCCCAGGCTTTCTCTCTCAGAACAGATACCGGAGGCTGCTTAAAGAAAGTGTTTTTATTCACTGAGTTCAAAGAGATCATTAAAGACCGTGTGGAAGTTCCTTCTCATCAGTTAGTAGTTAGAGACGAGAGAGAAGCAAAGCGCGCTATGAACAAACTAGATTCTTAAAGCGGCAGTGCCAGGTAGACTTATCTCAGGTAGACTTAGTTGAAACACCTTACAACAATACACTAATGTGGTATTGATGTAAACATTATTCGGTGACTATAATGAGGAAGCGGTTAGATTCTCCCATCCTTCTTAACCACCAGAAAAATGGGACTGCACCATGCGCTGTGTAACGCTTCTATTATTACCATCTTTAACATGGCCTCTAATTCCCTCCGCACTATTTCGCTCATGTGCCGGAAGCCGATACGAACTGTCACACCCAGGCTGGTGTCAATATGGTGCTGCATGAGAGTGGTGTGTCCTGGTAGGGGAGAAAACACGTCAGCAAAGCGCTGCTGTAACCTCACTACATCTGCGTGTTGTGTTGGCGAGAGACGGTCACTTAACTGGAGGGAGGTTGATTGGTTCGATTTTGGAACCTCCGGTCCTAACTCGTCTCTCACTCACCGACGTCACTAACGACACAGGCACCGCCTCCCTCCACAATTTTAGGAGGTTGATGTAATAGATCTGTTTGGCTCCGCCCCTATCACTACGTATCACCTTGTAATCGACAACGCCCACTCGTCGTGTGACCACAAAGGGCCCTTGCCACTCTGCGAGTAATTTAGAGCTAGAAGTTGGGAGTAATACAAGCACTTTGTCTCCCGGTGAGAAATTGCATAGCCTAGTTCCCCTGTTGTACAACTCTTGCTGACACTGCTGGGCCTCGAGCAAATTCTCCAGTGATAACTGACCCAGTGCCTGGAGTTTTGCTCGCAGGTCCACAACGTATTGCACTTCATTTTTACTATTACTGGGACCCGTCTCCCAGCTTTCTTTTATCAGGTCCAGCATGCCCCGCGGGGTTCTGCCAAACAGCAGTTCAAAGGGGGAAAACCCCGTGGAGGCCTGGGGCACCTCCCGTATGCAAACATCAGAGGCTCTAGCCACTTATCCCAATTCCGACTATCCTCGTGTACGAACTTACTGATCATTGCCTTAAGCGCTGTTATCGGTCATCTCCCGAGTCGGAATTCCAAAAGAAATTCTGACGGACCAGGGCACTCACGCACTAGCTGGCAATCCTGGCAAGACGCACATCAGCGGCGTACGTCGGCCCAGATCCCCGGCCAGCAAAACCGAGCCATGTGTTTTTTCACTTCCCATGTGCCCCGCCATCGGGTTAAAGTGAGCCGCCTGAAGAATAGTTTCCCGACGGCTCTTTGGTACTATCAATTGCGTTATTTCCTCCCCTGTTTGAGTGTCACGACTCACTCGATCCAATCTGTCCCTAACAATAGCAAAATGAGGGAAAGTGATAGTTGATTCAGGGTGGACCATTTGACCATCAATAGAAATCACGTGGTCAAAGGCAAAGCGTAGAGTGTCATCCCGAGACTGCTCCGAAAGTCCTCCAGCGGGGGGAAGTGTAGCGCCGTCTGAGGCTCCACCTTCTGCGCCGTCTGAGGCTCCACTTAGCCGGTTCCCCCTCCGCCTGGTAGTCAGTGTCGGGTGTAGCCTCGCCTCACCGTTGAGAACAGTACACATTTCACATGTCCCTACCGACCGTGAACGCACCCCTACACACTCTCCCACCAGCCCGCTAAACCCAGTCCAATCGGTACCCAGAATTAAGGGTTGCGTCAGGCGAGAGCTAACCGCTGCCTTCAGTCTATGCTTTTTGCCCTTAAATCTTAGCTCTAACGTGACAATGGGGTATTCGTGCACACCACCAAAGTCCCGGGTCGAACCAAGCTCTGATGGATCATAGACTGCATGCAGCCCGTATTCACCATTGCCTGGTGTATCTTGCATCCTTAACGGATGTCTCTCAGCCCTGTGAACCACACCTCCACACGGTCCCTCCCACACCCATCAGAGCTAAACCACGCCCCCACTCCCACAGTGGTACATGATCTTGGTAAGCAACTGGACAACATTGTAGTAAATATTTTCGGTGCATCAAAAAGCGTGCAGCAGACAAACTAATCCTTGCCTCTTCGAGCCACGACATCTGGAGGCGACCCACAGGGAAACGGGTTGGCTGGAGACAGCGAGCTCATTGCGGGAGGAATTACAGCCTGGCTATGCCTGTCCGCCAACCGAGTCCCTCTTCTTTAGTCTGGGCGGAGTCATGCCGGAGGACCATGCTAGCGAGCGCTCTCAACACCACGTCGCCTCGCACAGAGCTTGCTCCGCCCACCTGTGCTCCAATGGACAGGCCAGCAAGCGCTCCGAACACAGCATCGCCGCATGCAAAGCATGCTCAGCCCTCTGGCGTCCGGGGGACATCGCCAATCAGCGCTCCCCTTGCCTCTACATCTCCTGCTATGTAAACGGCCCCGGGCGGTGACCAGAGGCCAGCGCAGGGCAGCATGGTCGACACCCGCCGCCACCTGCCCAGCGGCTTTGGACGGCATCACCAGGCTTCAGAGAGTTCTCGCCGCTGGAGCCAGACAGCCAGCCGTCAGAGGGGTCCAGCCTGCATCGCCGGTCACTGGAGAGTCCTCGCAGTCGCAGCCTGTCCCTGGTCCGGCCGCCTAAGGGGTACCAGCCGCCGCTGCTGCTCGTCTCTGGTCTGGCCCCCAGAATGTCCCAGTCGCCGCTGCCGCTTGTCCCTGATCCGGCCGCCAGAAGGGTCAAGCCAGCACCACCGGCTGTCTGAGGGTCCCGGTCGCCGCCGCTCGTCCCTGGTCCGGCCGCCTGAGGGGTCTCATCACCAACATTGCCCGCCGGAGAGGTCCTGCCACCGGGTCCTGCCACCGGGTTTTGGTCTGGTCTCCCGAGGGGACCCGTTGTCGACGTCGCCTGCCGGAGGGGTCTAGCTGCCTTTATTGGGGGCTGGTTCCAGAGACCCTTTGATATTATGTAGTGATAGCTATTGATATTATCTCGAGAAGCATACTGGTACATTCTAATCAAAGATACAGGCAGTCTTGTGTACATTCCAAGCATACTGTAGATACAGGTATGACAGGACGACTGCCGATTGAAAAATCTAATTTACAGTTTTATTTACGATTTTTTAAGTTTCTTCCTAATTACTAAGTTAAGATAAGATAGGAGGTCTGAGATAGGATAGGACACAGCCATGAGTTTAGGAATTACTTCTGTAATAGGAAGATAGGATTTTTCCTATCTTTTAAACTTAAAGGACAAGCAGTTAGGATTTGTCTGTAATGAGGTCCCTGGTTCCTGGAACCTGCTTTTCCATGGCACCTCAGGAAATATTACATATTGAAATTAGGAGTATGAGAATTTATGTGAATCTATGTCTATGTATGTGCATGTATGCTCAGTATGTGCATGTCTGTGTATGCACACAGTACACTACTAACAAAGTTAACATGGAGGAAGATAAAATACTGTTTTGTTTTGGATTGTCCTGTACTGTTGTTCTTGTGGTGTTGATAATTATATATTTGCAAGCTCCGCCTCAATAGTTCCTGAACCAGAGAGAGCTGGAGACTAGGACCATTATCAGCCCTATCGAGCAGGAAAAGATCACACACACACACACCTTTGTTCCTGGAGGCCTGGCTCCACAGAATGTGGCTGATGTCGGAGATCCAGGCTTGTTTGAGGGCGGGCGTGGCCGCCTGCAGGATGTAGGTGTCGTTTTTCCTGCGTCTGAACCACACCTCAAACCTCCCGCCCCCGTCACATGACCAGGCTGTCATCCCCATGTCAGCTGTCTGACGTCATAGGTCAAAGGTCACGACCCCTAAAGGCTGGTTTATGCTTCCACATCGACATTAACATGTGCACTAGGGGGTGGTGTATGGCACTTATTCATTCATTGTGTTGGTAACAGTAACTCAACATGTTGAAAAGAAAATTATTTACTGTATATCGTTAATTTTATCATTTTTAGTGAACAATTTCACAGGCGGTGCGACTAAAACATCAGAGCAATATTTGCAGTCTAGGGTTAAACATGATACCTCTATGCGTACACTGGGAAGCAGGGCTGGTGACGGGGGGGGGCATTGCCCTGTGCTGGTGTTTCTTGCTCTATATTTTGTGAATTCTGACTCAGCCAATTATCAAATCATCTGGTTAAATAAATATATTTAGCTAATTTGTGATTGTATGGAAGAACATTATAAAAGCTCTGACTAGAGTCTGTATAAAATGCGAACCATAGAGCTAGAGTCGTATCGTGCTTTTATGATATTTAAAAAAAATTCTACCATCCGAGGGGTCTGGTTTAAAAACAAAAACCATGTAGGCTTCATTCGCAGTTAGAATCCTATTTAAACAAGAAATATACATTTAAATCATTCAAACTTTAACTATATAACGATAATAATATTGTTCCACAAATTACTGTAAAAGAATGGAGTTGGAGTTGCCCAACTAACATCTCTGCCTGCCCACCCTGTCAGAGGGTTCTAGAACCGGCCCTGCTGGGAAGTGTAGTTATAATCACTTACAGTTAGTACAATAACAAGTATTAAGGAGCAGGTAGGGGTTAGACATCTTGCTCATGGATACTACACTGGAGATCGAACTGGAGATCGAACCCAGGACCTTTCTGCTGGGAGACCACCTAACTACTAGTCTATCCTGGCCCCTAATTGTTGAATGCTGGAGATAAATCATGTTTGTGGCTTTGGTAAAATAAATTAGGTGCTGAAATTACCCAAGACATGGCTGTATTTTCATAGTTTGGATCGTAGTTTGTTCTGTAATCCTTACTTTTGTTTCTTGTTACGGTATGTGTACATAACGTTCACATGGCGCCTGGTACTGTAATTGAAAATGCTTGCACAAAAATAAACAAGGCCATGTCTTGAGACATTTCTTTTGATCTTGTTTTGTTCTAGAGATTGCTTGTATGTAAGTGTTCTTCTGTAGAGGTCAGAGGTCAGCCTACCTTGAAGGAGTGTTTGTAGACGTAAACGTCCAGTCCTCCTGCTACGTGTCTGGCTTTACTAAAGAGCAGTAGCTCCTCAAACAGGAAGACATGTCGCTGACACTTCCTGTGTCCGTTAAAGATGATGAAGTCATCCTGTCTGACCAACTTCCCCTGTTCCTTCAGATTCACCTGGTACACAGACACGTAATGTAATTATACTGTATAATGTAAACATGTAATTTAATGTTGTCACGACCCGATCCCGTCAGCAGAGGTAGACACTACACTCCTTACACTCCTTCCCTCTCTATCTCTGATTACCTCAGATCACCGTCAGATGCGCAGAGAGCACAGCTGAGGCTAATTGACCTGCTCTACTTAAGCGGGGCAATTACAGAAGCCAATGCCAGATCGTCGACTCACCCTGTATTCTGCCTGCTGCCCCGGTTCCTCGACTCCCACGCCTGTCCCTGGATATCCGCCTGCCTTATCCCCTGGATCCTCTGCCCCAGTGACCAACCCGGATAACGACCTCCGCCTGCCCCTCACTATTCTATCGCCTCGTGAATAAACCTGTTAACCGTACTCTGTGTTCTGTGGATTGTGTACCTGCACCTGAGTCACACCTGAGGACCTGACAAATGTAAGCATAATTTAATAATAATGTGGTCTTACATCACACTCTCTTATGGCATCCATTGCCAGAAGGTCGTTGCCATGGCGAAGCTGGAACTTGACCATCTGGGAGGCGGCTTGTAGTGAAGCTAGCTCTGCGTCCTGGACGTGGCCTGACCCTGCCTCCTGGGCGTGGCCTAGCTCCTTGATGATGTCATCCAGCAGCAGAGCGTACTTACTGATCCTTTGGACTGGCTTCAACAGGAAGGAGCACAGGCCCAGCTTATCTCCCAGCATGCACTGTTTATGCTGTGGACAGGACAGGGATAGGTGTGTGTGTGTGTGTGTGTGTGTGTGTGAGTGTGAGTGTGTGCAAGCATGGGTGTGTGTGGGTGTGTACCTTAAAGAAGGCTCCGTGACAGCTTAGCAGGCTGTCAGACTTGGGTTTGTTCTTACTGTAGAGAGCATAGAGGCCGAATTGGTCACTCTGAACACACGCACGCACACACACACACACACACACACACACACACACACACACACACACACACATACATACATACACAAACACACACATTAATACTACACCTTCCGTTACACAAGATTGTGCAATGCGAAAACATTCAAATGTCTGTACAGTGTTTCCTACTGTACATGCGTAAACATTCAAATGTGTGTGTACAGTGTGTCTTACATGTCGTAGGAAGCAGTGGGACACTCTGAGCGGGTGTCTACAGCAGGACTCCAGCTCCATCAGGAAAAACTGACTGTGGAATTCTAGGATTTTCTCCATGTTTCCAAACACAATGGATGTTTTGCCACTTAGTTCATTGGGAATGTCGCAACGTTTCATCTCTGGAGCGTAATGCTGCATGACGTAGTGCAGCGAGCGCACATACTCCTGCTCCGTGCAAATCATCTCCTGTATGATGTGCTGCAGCCGGCTGTATATTACACATAGAATAAATATTATAATTATTGGACATTGTTAATAAGGTAAATATACATATCTCATACAGTATTAACCTCCTGTCCTGAATTGAAAACGCTGTGCGAAGCCTCCTGAAAAGGCTCTACTTCGTGTTTGTGTTCTTACACGTGCTTTCAGTTTCTCATGTAGTCTGCGCTTGCACTCACCCTACAACCACGCTACAGAATAACCGACCACATTAATGAGTGCAGTAGGCCCACGCTGTGCCCACGCACGCTGCCGTACTTCCAGTGGCTGAGTGAGGTTGGGAGGACCGGTTTTCCCTCTTGAAGCGGCAGATGACGGAAGTGAGACACTACAGCGCCTTCACTCCGCTCCAGCGGTGGCTGCGGTGTGCAGCAGCGGATCCCACCTGGGCGACAGCGTACCAGAGTCGGGAGGGTTTGTGGGACAGCTCCAGGCCACACCGATACGTGGAGGAACCCAGGTGAGTGCCTAACCCAGCTCCACCAGGGAGTCCTGCCTGCACACAACTACGTGCCCATGTCACACCTCCTCGGTGGCGAGCCAACCTACCACCATGGTAGTGAGCCAGCCCACCAGCACGGATGAGGCTCCCCCACTGTCCAAAACCACGGAGACGCTGCTGCCCAGCACTGACAAGGCTCCGAGAAGGCTTCACCGGCAAGCACCCGGAGGCCTTGTAGCTGCTCAGCCCCATGGCCCGGCACCTTGAGGTGCTCCGCCAGCCAGCGCCAGGGAGACGCCGCAGCCCAGCACATACAAGTCTCCACCGCTGCCCAGTGCCATGACGGAGGCCTTGAACGCTGGCCAGTGCCCCGAAAGTCTGCTGCCCAGCACTGACAAGGCTCTGCTGCTAGCCAGCATCAGTGTCTCGTGTAGCCTGCGCTTACACTCACCATACAACCACACTACAGTAGCTAAGTAGCTAAGCTATATTATTATATTATTCTAACAGAATGTTGTTTGCTTACGACTGGTTTATTAAGCTATTGACAAATGTACTCATTGCAAGTCTTTGGATAAAAACTGTGCACGTTAGTGTAAATGTAAAAATATAAATACATACATGATGATTGATTCAAATATGTTTTAATATTATATAAAATCCTTTGCAGTTAAATTCTTATTATTACATTTAATAATATAGTGCAATAGTCCAGTAACTCAGAGCAGATAAATCCAGGTAAATATTTATGCAAGCGTTCAAGAAAATATAAAGGGAAAGAATAAGAAGAAGAATAAACCCCAAGAAAGGGCAGACAGAGAGACAGATATGGGGGACCCACCTGCTCCGGGTTCGGGCCTCTCCATCAGGGTGCGAGGAGCAGGAGGTGCAGTGTGTGGGGGGGAAGCGTGGAGGTGCTGCCCTTGATGAGGCCTCTGTGCTGCTCACCTCCAGACCCTTGATGAAGACACCTGTGTTGCCGTGGCAACCAGGCTGCCAGTTGGTGGTGGAGGGGCTGTCCAGGCTTTGGCTCTTCCTAAGCAGACAGCGGGCCGAGGAGGAGGAGGAGGAGGAGGAGGAGGCGCAGAGGGAGGTGCAAGGGGAGGAGGAGCTAAGAGGGAGGCTGCCACACCTCCCTCCTAAGAACATCCTCCAGGCATGCCTCTGATGGGAGCAGTCAGAGTGTCGCTTGTGGGCGGTATCACAATGAACACTGGTAGGATAACAGGGCCTGTGGTCACTAACGTGTTTACCATGGCTACATGCAGAGTCAGTTCCAGGTGGATTATGGGTAGGGTCAGGGCGGAAGGAGGTGGGGTTCCGTCTTCTCTTCTCCTTCTGTGCCATCAAGTCTGATACTGAGAGGGGCTCTGATCGTCTCTCTAGGCAACCAATTACAGCCTGGAAGTTCTCTGGCAGAGGATGGTCCTGCATCTCTTCAACACACACACCCTGGAGAGACATGTGGAGAGACAGACAGATTCAGAGGTAGATTTTGATTTCATGATCTAAAATACATTGAATACGGGGATTTGGGCTCTGATTGGTCCACTCTCAGTCTCGGAGGTGTAGCTTGGCACCTTTTTTAGCTAATCAAAAATAATAGCTTACTCTGGTGTTAATGGAGCCCTTCCGAAGTTGCATATTGAACTGGCACTGGCATCAATCCTACACAGTTTTACAGAATTTGAGAATATCCATGACCACAGCAGTCTGATGGGACACAATGTGGAGCCTATTTACAGCAAGACTGAGTGTCTGTGTGAACTGAGCAGCTGTTACTTAGGACACATCAAATGAAATCTGTCTGACAGCCACATTAACACACACAAATAAAAGCAGTGTTTGGAAAATATCTAGTGAACCGTGTGTGTGTGTGTGGTGGGGGGGGGGGAGGGGGGGAGGGGGGGAGGAAAAGATCACATGGCTCTGCTCCTACCAGAGACACATCAGATGTTGGAAACAAAAGATGTCGACCAAGGGTTCTCTTTCTGAAGTTGTCGCAAGAAATTAACAACTTCATTCAGGGGTGCAAAATGTATGCTAATTGTATCAATAATTACTAATGAAACAAGATTAGAAGTAGTAATTAAAAAAAGATTAGATTAGAAATACTAAAAAAAAAGATTATTTCAAATGAAATCATTTTTACAACCCAGTGTAGTTTCTGTGGGTGGTTGATGTGATGTCATGAATCTGTCTGTCATGATTAAGTGTGTTTTATCCAGTCAAGCTTTACCACATAATGAATTAAAGGCTCACATACATTAACCCATTAAGATCTAAGGCGCATTCTAAAATAGCATTCTAAAGAAAAACTATTTATAAAGTTCGATGATTGTATTCTGCTGCCTGAACAACCATGAAATGCCCCCCTAGGACTGAAACTGAAGTGTTAAGTTGTAGTTTTGGTTAATGTTAACGGCAAATAAAATAATTTTCTTTCCAGCAAATCTCTTAATTACACCAATATTGTGGATGGGAAGCAGTTTGTGCCGATAGAAAAAATATTTAGAAAAGATCGCTATGTGTATGGGGGCAGGATAGTCTAGTGGTCTAGGTGTTGGACTCCCAGCCAGAAGGTTGATGGTTTGAGCCCCAGAGTTAGCCTACCTGTAAGCATCCTTGAGCAAGATGCCTAACCCCTGCTCCATGTAATAGTAGCATGTAATTGTAAGTCCCTTTGGATAAAAGCGTCTGCTAAATGATCTAATTGTAATCGTAATGTGTATTCCGCTGGCCAGAGGCTAAAAAAAATAAAAATCCTCGCATTCCCCACCTGTATTTCAGCAAATCACGATGCACGGGTCTATCATCATCTAATACACGCTCATTCCGCATCCGGTTTTAAAGGGAGAAGGACGCAGACATCGCACCCAGTCTTAAAATGAGATACGTGCAAATGTTGCATCCGGTCTTAATGGGTTGAAGCTACAATTAGTAATCTTTCAAAAAAATTCAGCTGTTATAACGGCTGTGTTATATGTTATACAGACAGAACAGATTAAAGAGAGCCTTTAATGGCCTTTGTACTGCCAATATGGATAACTAATGAATAGCTACATTTAAAAAAATCTCAGCTTTAGGTTTAGATAAACATCTGCTCATATTTTACACAGATGAACACTCACCCACTTCTCAGTGACTATAGTTTTGACAATAGAAATCTTATCACCAATCCTATCACCATCACTAACATAAGTTACCACCATATTAACTTTTATTAGCATGTCAACAGTACCAGGACATTCATAGCTGCTAATGCTAACATCAGTCCAGCACCCAATGCTGGACTGAATGTGAACCTCACACTGCTACACAGACAGAGAGACAGAGAGAGAGAGAGAAGTATTCTAAAGCATTAATACATAAAAACGTGGGTGTGTGTGTTACCTACCTGTGTGTGTTGTGTCTTCTGCTGAGGTTCTGTCTGTGTGTCTGAGCCTCATCTCACCCTCTCAAATTCACACACAATGTACCCCCCCTGGCTCGCACATACTCTCGCCTTCTAAAAAACACACAGTTATAGAATGACCGACCTTCTATTGAGAGTAGCAGCCGCTTTGGAGGATTTCCAATACCCGGACCGGGGAAGCCAATCAAGGGACTGTGTTCACGCCCGTAGACGGGGGGGTCGGGTGGTTCGAACGACCCCCCACACACACACACACACACACACACACACACATACACACGGAGAGACCATCATGCTGACCAGAATGCCAGATGGGAGGTTTCTGGAGGGGGGGGGGGGGTCTATCGCCACGACAACAAAGACTGAAGAGAAGAAATGAGGGGGAGGGGAGACCTGAGGATGTGGAATTTGTGTGTGTGTGTGTGTGTGTGCCAAGTGGCAGTTACAAGTCCTCTGAAGTTGTTTAAAGGATCTGGCTACTGACTAGCCTGCTAACAAACACCAAACAGCGGCTCATAACAGCTAATAACTACTAACAAGCACTACCATCAGCTAACTTACAGCTAGCCTACTGACTAATATCAAGCACTAACCAGCTGCTAAAGTAACTAACAGCTACTGACTATTAAAAGTACTAACCAGCTGGTAACTAAAAGTGTTTTCAAAATTATTCCTGTTTTTTTATGTTCCAATGCGTAAAATTCATTTTTTCGCAATCCAGCAAAACAAAACAACCAAAACAGATTCACTGTCACTGTCAAAACAGTAAATGTCAATGCCTTGGCTTAACATGAATCAATGATAGCACGCAATGTATTGTATCGTACATAATACGTAATGTATAGTACATAATAATTCAATTTAATGTATTTATCCTACACAGGGGGAAGGCTCACATGTCAGGTAGTAATCTCCCATTGGTTCTTCTCTCTAAAGGCCAATATATACTACCAAACGCGTGGCCTCGTGCAACACGGACGAGCGCTCAGGCTCTTTAAAGTATACTTCACTTTTTCCTCTTGCAGACGCACAAGCTCAACGCATGCGCACTACCACTGTATTTTGATAACCCGTCCGGTCTACATAGTGCTGTTAGTGCACGCTCAGTGCCGCACATGCGCAATCGATACGCAAAGGTCCGTGTAGACACAAACATTTGGATGTACAAGGACAATCCACTATGCTCATGACAAAATGTACAGCATTGACCGGCGCATTCTGCAGAAAGTATTATTTTGCCTTAAGAATGTTGTATCAATAGATAAAGACCGAAATTGACCATTATCTTCCATTCCTCCATCATCCTTGTGAGCAGAAATAACTTTAAGATGGGGCGGCCCAGAACCCTTGGTTGTTGTGTGTCAATGTATCACCGAGCAAAGCTATTAAGTACACACTGACAACAAATGCAGAAGTAGACAAGAGAGAGTTTTGGTCACCGCAAGCTTGGTATCCTTAGAATGCCTGGTAACCACTGCTGGGGACTAAATTACCTGTGGGAGAGACAGCCCGTGGCTTTTAAGGAAGGGGGCATAGCCACATGGAGACTGGGACCACTGGGATAACTGGTGTGGCATTCCAGGGGCTGCAGGCTGCAGGCCAGAGGTTCTGAGGTACTCCTGGATGAGCTGGGTGCACAGTCCATTCTGATCGCCTCCTCTAGGAGTGTGTGTGGAGGAGGAGTGGAGGTGCAGGCAGGAGGAGGTGTTGGAGGCATGGAGGTCTACCAGGTCCACATACTCCCCCTCCGAGTCAGATTCCTCATCTCCTCCCCTATTGGATGGCTCTGTGGCTGGGGGTGTGGTCTGATATGTATGGGTGACCTCCTCACAAGACTCCTGAAGGAGGTGATTAGACTCCAGGCAGGACATTTTAATGACACCTCCTGCTACTCCCCATGGAGAAGACTGGAGAGGAAAGGAGGAGAGATGAGAGACAGTTAGTTATTAAAATAGGGTTTATTGTTTAACCTGCATTGCTGTTCTCCTAACCTTTAGACTTTAGTTATAATAGCTCTAGTTGTTGTAATTATTGTTGTAAATATAATTAGATATTTTCTAAATTCTACAGGTCAGTAGGAGAATGTTCCGGGTGAGAGTGTCAACCTGTTTTTAGGTCTAGCCAACATTAGCACCATGCTATCATATACTGTAGCACTGGCCCAGACACACACACACACACACACACACACACACACACTTATATGCAGTAGAATCATTGAGGTTTTTCTGGCCTAACAGTTAACTGGTAAACTGGTTTGTTGGCTGGCAGGAAGTGACCCATAGCTTGTAACTCCTCTGCTCAAACAGGAGTCATCCACAATAAGCACACTCGTTAACCTGCCGGGTTAGATAGTAACTAACATTACTAACACAGGACTGTTAAAACATCACAGAAATCAGGTGATAATAACTAATATCACTGATGATAAAGGAATGACAGCGGAACACAGGAGGAAGGAGGGATAATAGAGGACTGACTTGGGGGATAAAATTAATCTCCACTGACCCCTGAATGTGACCCTTCAAACTCCCATCTATAGAGACAACATCAAGGTCAGTGCACACACACACACACACATAGGAATACTGAATATTGCATTTCTCTGGGGTCTCTATGGGTCTGACTGCTTTAAAATCTATATTTAATCACATTCAGGTCTTTTCAATTAGGATTATCAAACCACCTGATGCTCTAAAACACAGGAATCTATTATTCCAGTAATAATAGTAATAATAAAGTAATACTGAATGATACTAGAAGAGATATAGCTATTCTAGATCATATCTTATCCTTTCAATTCATTTCTATATGAACATTAACATATATAGAGTAAATATGATCCAGGCTTATTATTATTACAATGGTGAAGGTGTCTTATGTAAATTTAACATACATTTTAAATCACCAATACCATCGCTATCTTGTTTCATCTTAGAAAATATACATGTCTAGATAGAGTAGTTCACATCGGGATGTCAGGAGGTCAGGAAGTTCCCATTCCCAATCATGTAATATATTGTTCCCACCAACATACACATGAATAAAATCAAGTATGTGATGTGTTCGCCTGAACACATCACCTGTCTTTACATCACATCACTTCACATGTTTGATATTAAAACTACATTCATAACTACACCACCCCAGGACGATGCTATTGGCACTATAATAGGGATGTGTGCATGTACATGTACTGAATGCTTTGTCAAATTGTGTTCCTTTGCATTCAGACTGTGGTATTGCAAATTATAATGAAGCTACATGTAGTTGTCTTCTAGCAAATTTGATTTACGTTGCAACAAACTCAAAAGCTGTCAGCGGTTGTTTGTAGTCATCACCACTGAATAATTTGTTAAAAATAATTTGTTCGTTTTTATTTTACATTTTTTTGTAAATTTAGGGTCTATACCTTTTGGTTATGAGTCTCAAAAATATTTATATTTTTATGAATTTTCATAATTTATAAACTCAAGGCACAAGAAATTCGTCCTACAGTTTATGGCAACTATGGTTGAACATAAATGTAAGGTAATATACCATATTTTTAAAGCATATAATTTATTCAACTGTTTATCAGTCAAAATTCTTAATCAGTCTAATTTAATCTGAAAGGTAAGTCTCACCAGGGGAGGGACGATTGTTCTGGTATGCACAACAAAGAAACAATGCTTAATACAAATAATACATTTTTTAGACATACATAGACAAAACACACTCAATAACTCAAAAAACTACATTCAATAATATATGGAAGGATAACAAGGCAACATGTAACACGTCAATACGTGATGTTTGGTTTAAATAAACCACACATCTCAAATTGATTAATATCAGACAATAGTACAGCCTTTGATATGCCTTAAGCCAGGGCTGGATTTACTATCTATTGAACTAACTAACCTATCTATACTAACAGGGAATAACTGAAGGAAAAGAAAGGGAAAAAGATAGGATGATAGGATCTTAGCGTTCAGACAGCAGAGGCGTGGTCCAATCTGCTGCGTGGAGGACAGGCTTTGAGGCAACCCACGTGGTTTTCTGCCTTTGTCAGGCCCATCGCTATGGTGATGTTTGTGGTGGCAGGAAAATGGTCTTCACCCCCTGCACCTGTTTCTAGTGATTTGTTATCATTGTAGAAATACTTGACTCTCTCTGTCATGCTGTTAGTGGGTCGGCCTGAAATTTAGTGTTTGGGCTAGATTGGTAGATTAGGGTTGTAGCTGTTCCCGTACAGCTCGTACGTCACAACTCAAGGTTGGAACAGGACCTGTTGTGTTCCCGAGAACAGGGAATGTAACTGGCTCCCCCCACCTGGAGGACCTGAACTGTTTAATTGATGATGTATGCCTATGTTCTTGGCCAGACATAAAGAACTGCCTTAGGTGGTAGTTGTCTGGTCCAGCTGTTTTCTTTCTTTCTTTAAAGTACATCTCTGTTGTTGTCCTCATTGTTAAATAAACTGTTAAAAAGACACAGAGTTGTCCGTAACTCATTTGTGGCTTCACTTCCTCACTAGGGAAACATTTCCACGACAATGTTTGCTTGGGCAATGTTACCAGCGTACTACATTTGCGCAGTGTGCAGTTGATAACAGTTCATTCAGGCAGGCACGGCGTGGTGCCTAATTGCTCTTCACTCCTTGCAGAGACTGACTTGAATTTGGCTTGAGTTTCTTGGCTTTTCACAGTTCAACAGAAAGGCTGTTTCTAGTGCGTCAGCACTTTTGCGTTGTCTTCTTGGCTTTGGACCATGAGCTGGGGTCCGTCTTTGCAGTCAGAAAGTGCACAACTATGCTATGCTTGTTGCTTGTAGAATGAAACAAATGCACTATGCTCAACGTGAACTAAAGGTAATAGAACTTAGATAATAAACTGTGAATGAAACACACAAAACAATAAGAAACTGAGACTGTTGGACTAACTCTAATGACGAGAGACAAAGACACACAAGGCTTTAATAGGGACTGTCACTGCCCTGTGTCAATAGCTCTCTCTCTCGCTCTTTCTCTTGGTATGTGTGTGTGTGCGTGCTTTGATTGCAGGATTGGGGACAGGCGTGCTGGTTAACAGCATCTAACCAGGCTTTAAGCAGGCTCCCTCATCAACCAGGTCGCTGCCCTCACTGCTCAGCTCTTGGCAAGGCCAATCGCAGCCCCCGCTCCCGCTCTGCATCCATGCCCCCCAGCTTTACTCCCCGAGAGCCCTTTGTCCCCACGCCAGAATACTACGCGGGGATTTCAGAGGCTCCTGTCTCTGGCGGAGAGTGGCTGGAACGACAAGGCGCTTCAGGTGACATTCTGGAACTTCCTCTGAGAGGCAATAAAGGACGAACTCGTCCTTCAGTAGGAGCCAGGTTTCCTCGACCAGCTAATAGCCCTCTCTATCCGGATAGATAATCGCCTTCGAGAGCGCATCCAGGATAGAGGAGCCAAGTTGACAGCTTCCCTCGCCACTTCTTGCTCATCTCGACGCCCTCCGTCTCCCTCTCGCGGCGAGAACCACCGAGCGTTTCTGGAGAGGAGTTACAGTTACAGCATTTAGCAGACGCTTTTATCCAAAGCGACTTACAATCACATGGTGCTATTACAAGGAGCAGGTAGGGGTTAGGCATCTCGCTCAAGGATGCTTACAGGTAGGCCAACTCTGGGGCTTGAACCCACGACCTTACGGCTGGGAGTCCAACACCCAGACCACTAGACTATCCTGCCCATGCAGAGGCTCAGGGCCCTTAATGGGCAATTACTGTGGCGCGTTACTCACCGCACAGTCCCACTCACACTCCTACTCTCTGGTAATTACCGAGAGAGGATTTGACTACACATACTGGATTACCCCCAGACTCCCCTTGTCTTGGGTTTTCCATGGCTTCAATCATATAATCCCCACCTCAACTGGGAGACTGGGAAAATAATCCTGTGGGGGTATCATGCCAAACTTTTTTCAGCTGTCACACCTTGTGATATACAAGACGGTCACCTTGGTGTGTTGGTGAGTGTTGTGAGTGAGTGACACCTGGAGCTCTTTCACCAGAGAAGAGCTCATGAACATCAGGGAACAACATCAGAGGACCTATTTCCTACTTTTCTTCTCCTACACTGGAAATTTTGGACATTCTGGTCAAAGGTGCACTCACCTTTGCTCACCAAGTGAAACGCCGGAGGAGAGCGAAACGGGCCTGTGCGCTCGTTCGTCTTTGCCAGCAAGATTACGTACCATGACGCACCGTTACCGGGAATATTTCTCTCTAACGTTCGTTCACTGCCCAACAAACTGGATTAATTACAATGTTGGGGAAAAACAGAAACTTTTCTTCATCTGCTGTCGTGTGCTTCACGGAGACGTGGCTTTGTGGATTAATACCAGACTCTGCGCTGCAGCTGGCAAGCTTCCAACTCTACAAAGCGGACAGAGAAATGGAACTTTCCGGCAAAACTAAAGGTGGAGGAATCTGTTTTTACATTAACAGTGGTTGGTGCAACAACGTGACAGTGATCCAGCAGCACTGTTCTCCTGACCTGGAATCTTTCCTCATAAACTGTAAGCCTTTTTACTCACCCCGCAAGTTTGCTTCATTCATTCTGATCGTTGTTTTCATCCTGCCGCAGGCCAACGTGTAGGACACACAGCGCATGCTCGCCGACCAGACACTGTGTGTGGAGCGGACCAACCCGGACTCCTTAGTTATTGTCCTTGGTGACTTTAACAAAGGAAACCTCACTCACCAACTCCCAAAATACAGACAGTTTATTGAATGCCCGACCAGAGAGTGATCCATTCTGGATCACTGTTACACAAAAGTCAGGGATGCTTATCACGCCGTTCCCCGTGCTGCACTGGGACACTCTGACCACGTCATGGTCCAACTGATCCCTGCGTACAGGCAGAAACTAAAGTTCTGCAAACCTGTAGTGGGGACATCAAGGAAGTGGACCAGTGAGGCTGTGGAGGATCTCCAGACGTGTTTGGACAGCTACCAAAAGTCTGGATGAGTACACAGAGGCTGCGACGTCATACATCAGCTTTTGTGAGGACTGCTGTGTTCCATCATGCACCAGGGTGAGTTACAACGACAAACCCTGGTTCACAGCCAAACTCAGAAGGTTAAGGTTGGATAAGGAAGGCTTTCAGGAGTGGGGACAAAGTGGGGATTTAAAGAGGCGAAGTACAAGTTTAGCAAGGCGGTGAAATAGGCTAAACGACTGTACTCTGAGAAGCTCTAACACCAGTTCTCTGCATCTGTCTGGAAAGGGCTCAGGCAGATCACCAACTCCAAGCCTAAAGCCCCCCACTCCATTAACGCCTAGCCAACGACCAGAACGAGTTCTATTGCCGCTTTGAAAGACAATGGGACAGTCCTATAACCATCCCCACAACCCAACAGCTTCAGCTACAATACAACACCTACACCTCCCCCACCTCAGCAGGGGCCTGGGCACCTCCACCAATGCCCTCCTTAAAGGTCCCCCCTCCACCCCTTCACCCTCCTCAGTGATGACTCTTTCCATCCATGAGAGGGACTTCAAGAAACTCTTCAGGAGACAGAACCCCCGAAAAGCTGCTGGACCGGATTCTGTCTCCCCATCTAACTTGAAGCACTGCACTGATCAGCTGTCTCCAGTGTTCATAGACATTTTCAACACCTCACTGGAGACAGCCTGCTTCAAGTCCTTAACTATCATCCCTGTTCCCAAGAAGCCAAGGACCACAGGACTTAACGATTTCAGACCCATCACCCTGACCTCTGGTTATGAAGTCTTTTGAGTGCCTTGTGCTTTCACACCTCAAAGACATCACCGACCCCCTCCTGGACCCCCTGCAGTTTGACTACAGAGCCAACAGGTCAATAGACGATGCAGTCAACTTGGCCCTCCACTACATCCTCCAGCACCTGGACTCAGCAGGAACCTACGCCAAGATCCTGTTTGTGGATTTCAGCTCTGCCTTAAACACGATCATCCTGACTCTGCTTCAGGAGAAGCTCTCCCAGCTGAGTGTTCCTGACTCCACCTGCAGGTGAATCACTGACTTCCTATCTGACAGAAAGCAGCATGTGAAGCTAGGGAAACACGTCTCCGACTCACAGACCATCAGCAGTGGATCCCCCCATGGCTGCGTTCTTTCTCCTCTGCTCTTCTCCCTGTACACTAACAGCTGCACCTCCAGTCACCAGTCCATCACGCTTCTGAAGTTCACGGACGACTCCACCCTCATCGGACTCATCTGTGATGGTGACTAGTCTGCTTACAGGTGGGAGTTTGACCATCATGTGACCTGGTGCAACCCAAACAACCTAGAGCTCAATGCTCTAAAGACAGAGATGGTTGTGGACTTCAAGAAGAACTCAGCCTCACCTGCCTCAATCATCCTCTGTGACTCCACAATTGACACTGTGGAGTCTTTCCGCTTCCTGGGAACTATTATCTCCCAGGACCTCAGGTGGGAGCTGAACATCAGCTCCCTCATCAAGAAACAGAGGATGTAGAGGATGATGATGCGGCAGCTGAAGAAGTTCAACCTGCCCAAGACAACGATGGTGCACTTCTACACAGCCATCATTGATTCCATCCTGACACTTTCCACACTCCACCTCTGCCTTTACATGTCACATTGACATTGCATTTACAACTTTATGCGTTACATTAACGCTCAGCTTGGACTTCCGTTTCATACTGTGAACATTTGCACATTGTTTCAGCTGCACTGCTCTTCTTATTTTTATTTTTACTTTTGAAACAAACTGTGTATACATACTTGTATTTTTTGGGTTTTTAGTACTGACGTCTTGTCTTTCTTGTATTTGAAGGGTGTTTGACATGCACCAACAACACCAAGACAAATTACTTGTATGCGTAGAAAACGTACTTGGCAATAAAGCTTTTTCTGACTTATTTTTTGACTTCTGCATCTCCGGAGTCCCATGTTTTTACCCAGACTAAACCCCCAGACCTCTCTTCTGTCGCGGAGGTGTATCTGGGCCCGTTTTAACAAACACAAGACCTTGTTTCTACCACCCCATTGGCGACTATGCCATCTCCAGAGGAAAGACAGTCATCTTGACCATAATTGATAGATTATCAACTGTGCGCTACCTGGCCCTATCCAAACTCCCATAGCTTTCGCTATTGGTCGTTCTCTTTCCCTCCCTCGCTCTTTCTCTCAGTATTGATTGCAGGATTGTGGGACAGGCGTGCTGGAGAGACCGGCTGTGGCAAATCCTCCTTTTCCGCCAAACTACTTAAGGCCAGCGTCCTCTACAGCAAACTGCAAGATCTTTGACCTACAAGTTTTCACATTATAACCTTACAGCATTATTTTCCTGTTTTTTTCCTCCCCTGCCTAATCCATGTTCTGTCTCCGTCTTCCCCACTCAGTTTTTTCCAATGACCCACCCCTCGTTCCCAGTGTCTGCCTGCCTGTTTGCATGGAATATTGGCACCTCGCTGCCTGCTCCTAGTCTCTGCTTTTACCGTCTATCTGGTATCGACCACCGCCTGCCCCTCATTCTGCCTCTGCCCTGTGGATTCAATAAATCTGTTTGTATCTGCGCCTGGGTTACTAGTGGCTTGTGACAATAAAATCAGAAAAAAGTAGGAACCAAGAGGAAGAGGGGGTTCTGGACCTTGCCTTTTAAGGGCTCTCATGGGCTCATCATCATCATCATCATCATCATCATCATCGTCCGCTTATCCGGAATCGGGTCGCGGGGGCAGCAGCTCCAGCAGAGGACCCCAAACTTCCC
>JAOEHI010045058.1:0-52613 GCA_025447815.1 Percopsis transmontana | reverse complement strand
TACACACATATACTTTAAGAGGATGTACTGTACGTATAGAAATCATTTTGCCCTTTTGGTTTGGGCCGCTACTACCACACCCCTGATGCATAAACACACACACACACACACACACACACACACACACAGACTGTTGCCTCAAGGGCCAATATTTAAACTATGCCAAACCCATTTCTCCATTAATAGCCACATGTTTTGAAGAGTCCTTGAGCAAGACATTTGAACCTTGTTTAGGAGACCAGCTAAATTCATATGTTAATTAAGATTTAATATAGAAATTGACATTTTTTTATCTTTGTACTTTTTAGAAACACATAGGCTACTGATCATGCCGATAGGTTTTATAAGATGAACTTTGAAAACATTTTACAATTAAAAGTTTCGACCAAAAGTGATAAAACCCCTGAAAATGTAGAGTGGATATTTGTGTAGCAGAAAAATGAAACCGGTTATGTGGTAAATTAAAGCAAGTAGATCAACTAATCTAACACAGTTTTATAGTCTCCTTTTTAACAAACGCATAAGATAAGGCCTACTAACGTGCCATAAACGTGTGTTGCTATGGACCAGTTACAACAGAGAAATCGTTGGAAACAGAAGACAACTTTGTGTCTTCCACAACTGAATTTGTGATTCATAGAAAGAAATCGAACAAGAAGAAAGGAACTGCAGTTAAACCCAATGGAGGGTAGGCTACTTCAAACTGCTGTCAGTGGAAGATGTTCGTTCAGTTGGTGACACCGCGTAAAGATACCTTTGTGCTCATTACGCGCACGATAAAAAACACCGGTCGTAAACGCACCTGTCTCCGCAAAACTGATGATTTCTGAGGTTTCCTCCGGCACCTCGTTGCTCATGGCGTGTCCATCCAGGTTGGGGATCTCCACCCTGCCGTCCTCGCGCACTTTACCGGCGTGGAGCTTCCGGAGCGCCGTCACCATGGCTGCCTTGGGGATGGGGTGCGTGATGTTCGGCCTCTCCCTCATCTGCAACCTGCTCAGGATATGCCTCTTGACGGCCTCGAGGAAGTCCACGTTCAGCCGGGGTGACTCCTCCGGCTGACCGATGCCGCACGACGCGCAAGTATCCACGGGCTCCGCGTGCGTCTCGGTGCCGGGCGTAGCGGTGCAGCGGATGGAGAGAACGCAAGCCACAAATAATGACACTCGGAAGAAGCAGCTACTCATTTTCTCGAACGCGATCTGTTTTGAAAGGTGGGGGTGTCGAAGAACTTTTCACTGGAAAAGTTGGCGAGAAAGTACACAGGTTTTTGATGATACAAGTACGGTTAAAAGTGAAGAATCCTCCCAGTCACACTGTATCTCCATGCGCAACGGCTCTCTGGAAGATTGGATGCATCTTTTTTGTTTTTAACCTATGGGGTATAGTTTCATTCACCCGAACGTGTGAGGACAAAATGTCATTTCTAGATTGTGTCTTTCATTCTTAATGGACGTTCTATTGGATGACTTGAGGCGCGCGTCTTCAAAGTCCGCTGTCTTGTCCCCCCGTTAGAATGGTCTTGTTGGGCTGGACGTAGAATTGGCCCCTACACAAATAGCATCACCCAGTGTTTCTCAATCAGCGAAAGAAGACAATATCTGACGTAAATAAATCATGATTTCGTTTATCAGCCCAGCTGAAAGTCTCCCATCAGTGACCAAAGTTCAAGGTATTCCACGCGGCAAGAAGGAAAATATATCAGAATCTGTGGCAAATCCCGGTTTGACATTTTTATTCAGTCCATTTTTCTCTCTCTCCCCCAACGGTAATCCTCGTTTCTTTCTGTCCTTCCTTTCAAGCGTGGGATCTCTTTGATGTGACTCCCGGTGTGGTGTGACCAGCCCGGTGTATTTCTGTGCAGAGAGGTGTGCGACAGACCATTTCCATTTCAGCGCGTTTCGCCTTGGCGTCGGGATCTCTATACTCTCAAAGTTTTTATACATGGAATTGAAACCACGTGGGACGGAGCACCAACTAGAGCGCTCCTATGAAGTGGAATGTGTGTGTGTATGTGTGTGTGTACGTGTATACGTGTGTGTGTGTGCGCGCGCGCGCGCGTGTGTCGGGGGGCGGGGGGTAGATTTGGAACACTCGCCTATCGTTTATACAAATGCAGACTTGACCCTGAGCTAGAAGAGGAGGGAAACGAGTTGATCTGAAGGATGAGAGTCAATATTGTATATTTTAATATTTCCAGTCCCGGTTTTGAGTTAAATACAGTATATAATAGATCCCCCTGTCTAGTTATTACCTGTGATTATAAATATTGATGTTTATCAATTCCATTTGTTATTTGCTAGTTATATAATTAGGAAATGGTTATTATAATAGATTAGAATATTTATCTGTTATTAAACATTCAAATAACCAAAGTTTTCTATTTGAAATCAAATCCATTGACAACAAAGAGATTTACTCGCCCTAATGACATTGTATTCAATTTGAATTGACATGGACCGGCTTCCGGACCAACGCAATTTGTTAGTGAAAGTAAGAAAGTCAAATAAGCTGGTCACAACATCTCTTTTAGACACGCACGCAGGTCAACAGTAAGATACTCCTAGGCTAAGGTATGAAAAGTGAGTGCATAAATTTGTCTTTATGCAAAGGTTAGCCTACATAAAATAGGTGAGGCGATGTAAAAACTAAGATCCGTGCGTGTGTGCACGTTGCTGACCTTGACATCAGCACTGCAATGAACCGTGAACTGCACAACTTGCGCAAAGCGATGAAACACTGCCATCATTCGCTCACCTACTGTAACTGCAAATGTTATACCAACAAAGAAACTGATATGTAATTTTTGTATGGGAGGTTTGGGACGACGCATTTTGCAGCAACTTGCAGAGACACTTTTCATAATTATTATCAATCTGTCTTTATTGATTCTGACAGAAAGATAGAATGAGCTACTATTTTATTGACTCAATAGTAGCCCAAACCCAAATTTCTTCTGCATTTTTTCAGTTTGTTCTTCTTTTGTTTACAAATAATTATGCAACTTTAAACACATGTTAAGACACGTCTCGTTCTCTAAAATGCATATGCATCTTTCTGTAGCGTCAAAAAATATCAAATTTGAATCCATCTATAGCTGATGGCATATGATCGGTATTAAATTGTGTGCGCATGTGCGTGCGTGTTTGTGGCAACTTAATTTAATGACCGACTGTAACTTTAAAGCATCAGGAATGCGTGACATCACATCCTGTCATTGCAAGCTTCACTTCGTCCGAGCGAGGTGGGGCGAAAATCTGTTGGTCAAGTTGCACAAAGTTGGAAAGCGGGTTTTTGTAACGTTATCTGACGGATGCGACCATTAAAGAGAGATATTAACCATAAGGTGAGACCATTTTTGTTATATTAATTTACAATTCGATCACGCATTCCTCCGTTTGAGGCCAGCGATACCAGGATGAGTCTTGAGTTCCCATTACATTTCCTTGCGGACAACTGTTGCATTGCTGTTTTACAGTAGATAAGTCGTTATTGCGGAGGCGACTTTGGGTTACCGTTGTCAAAAGTTTTCTGGATAGAGGCGGAACCAGAAAGCGCGCAAGGAGTAACGTTATCTTTGTACAGTAAATATTGTTATCAGGTCATTCGTTTTTTTTTTGTTTTTTTTTGTTCCTCTTTTTTGAAAGGCAGGTATTTTCTTTGTGTTTATCTTAAAGGGAAGTTCCTGTAAAGTCCCTCCATTGTTGGCTGTTAAGTAATTGCAACCTTTTATTATAACTAATGTTATTAGGCTATTGTCGTTTTGAAGTCAACCGTTTGGTGATACTACAGTCCTGCCCACATAGTTCTGCCCTTGAAGGCAGTGACTGGCAGTCCGCATTGAAAGCGAGCCTTAAAGGTCACACACAAGTGGCTTTTGCCTTCTTGTGCCCTGTAAGATATTTATAATGGCTGCTAATGGGGCCTTATATTTGCTTACTGACAACATCATAAGTTGCTCATGTTTCGCCTTTTGACAAATCCAATAACTCCCTAATCCCTATATCTGTACTACTCATAACTGCGTTTATTGGTCATTTATCTTTTAATGTGTGTGTGTATTTGGGTGCCCCCCATAGGGTCTCGTTTCACAGGTGCCCTGTTGAGCGACGTAGCGGAGCAGAACCAATGGCGTCCGGGAAGAACAAGACTCAGAGCTCCCTGGTCCTCCACAAGGTGATAATGGTGGGGAGCGGAGGCGTGGGCAAGTCCGCCCTCACCCTGCAGTTCATGTACGACGAGGTGAGACAGCAAAGGGATGCCCCGGGCAGGTCTGCTCGAAAAGGGCAGCGGTTTCCAATGCGTGACAGAGATGGGACACACTGCTTGACAACTTGGTCACTTAAAGTCATGGTCGATACCATAAAAATCCTTCTTGATAATCTGATTACTATTGTACGTTAGTTAGGCCTTTTCAACATGATGTTTATTGAAGAATAACCGCCTCCCAACACCTCTAGCCAATGATGAATTGGCCTGTTATGAAGCCACAATACAAGAACAGATGGTGTTAAGGTGTTAGGCCAGTGTTAATGAAGCCACCCATTGACCTGAATAGCTCCTGAACTGCTGTAGCAAATCAGAAGTGGACTGTTGCTTACAAACACCCCCCGGGGGGGGGGGGGGGGGGGGCGCCTGAGAGAGAGAGCGCCTGAGAAGTTGACCAGTAGAGCCTGACCTCATGAGAAACCAGGAGTGGTCATTACTACAGAACTTTATAAACAGCAACAGGCCCCAAGAGTTTATCCGTCTTTCCTGTTTTTTTCTAAACAGGAAAGACGATTCAACTTTTTATTTAATCGTCCTCTGCCTCACATTGACTTTCACTCATTGGAAGGGCACCTCAGAAGCAACTGCTGAGGAATGGGTAAGCATTCCCACTCCCACCCAGGTTTGCTAGCTGGGTCATGAATTTAACCTTACCTTAGTAGCCTATTACATCACCAAGTTCATACCCACAGTCAAATATAGCACCCTTCCCTGAGGCTGGTACTGCCACAGTGTAAGGACTGTGTGTCCTGTCCCGTCCTGCCCCCTTGCAAGAGGAAACCATGGGAACAGTCGCATTTCAATAAATACAAACTTCCGCTAGTGTAGTTCCCATGCTGGCGGAAGACACAAATGCAAGCATATGCAAACACATACCACACATGCTGTAGGCCAATAACAAAACACATGTACATTTACATGCACAAAGGCAACCACATACATTACTGTACTGGATGCTACGTCAGCTTGGTTTCATTAGAATAAGTTTTATGTTGATACAAAACAGGATGAGACCACACTATAGAAGTCCCATTGTGTTTGCTATCCTGTCATCCAGTGCCCATGTGTCAAGTCTGTTGTAGGCCTAATTGCATTATTGCTACATACATACAGTACAGTAGGTGTTAACTTAGCGCCTCTGTAGATAGCTAGATTGTGCGTCAGAGGAAATATGGGTGGGAACTGAGAACGGAGATGTCTTTGGAGTTACGCCTACCACCTACCATCACAAATGCTGTGTCTTATAAATGGATGAGGTTTTTCCTAATAATTAAAGAGCAACAGTGGAAATTGTGGTACAGCTAGAATGACTAAACTTGCATTTGTGTAGGTAGGCCTAGAACATAGCGTCGATCAAAACACAAGAACCAGTAGCATTCATTGGCATCAAGATGAATAAGCTATTTACAGATTTGGAAGTGTCCTTTACAACTCTCACTGGCTCAACAACATAAGACAAGACCTACAGCATATAGGGTTTGCCAATATGTCTGTACTGGATAGTACAGTCGCAGGAAATATGCTGGTTCACAGGATGTGATGCAGTTTATCCATTATCTAAAGTTACAAGCAGACACTGGTCTCTGCTTACGGGAGGGGGGGCGGGGATCAAAAGGTCTGATGAAAGAAAATACCGGCGAAGAAAGAAAGAAAGACAGAAAGAAAGAAAGAAAGACAGAAAGAAAGAAAGACAGAAAGAAAGAAAGAAAGACAAGAAATGCTGCCTCAGCTTTGTGTGGGATTACTGTGGGGCACTGACTCTACAGATGACTCGATATTACACATAGTAAAAGTAAGAGCACTACACGTATCTATTTTCAGTGGCAGGCTGTGGGAATCTAACCCTACAACCAATGAGTCAGGCGCTTACTTGGGAAATACAGCAATATGAACTATTCCCCCATGGTTGAATATCCTATTCAATGGATTCATGGGATATTCCATTCCATGGCTATTATATGGCTCAGATTCAATCTATCAATGTTTCTAATGTGAAGATAAGTACCTTTATTTACTATACAGACATACGTATAATTACAGGATGAACACCCATTTGAAAAGAACATATGATTTTGTGGCATTTATAGTTAATATGATTGTGACCAGGCCACTACAAAGGACTTTATGAAGTTTTGGACACAGACAGACAAAAAGACAAATCACAGACAATATGATTAAGCAATGTGCAGATGAGCAGCAAGAAAACTAACAAACAACATTTCCCCCGAAGGCCCCCCAGCACAACCGCACACTAATATAACAATGTACTGTAGGTGTGCTTGTGTGTTAGTCAGGAAGGGTGGTTGGGTCATAGGGAACACGTAAACATGAGTCAGTGGTGTTGCCACTGAAAAAGAGATATTCCCACGTTCTCCCTTACACCAACCGACCCGCCCATCTCAACCCGTTTCTCCTTCGCTTTTGCCTTTCCAAACTTGCCAGTTTCTGCCTCCCCCCTTACACAGATACTTACTGTCTCTATCCCGCACCATTCTAAACCAGGGGTCCAAGGGGCCAACGCATTTCCTATTTTCAATAGCAACTATAGCCTACTGCTTGACAAAGACAATTCTTACCTTCATTCTTAAAGTAAATTATTACTTAAATAAGGTACATGAATAGTTCTGTCGGTATTTGTCTGCCCACAAACTAATCTCTCTTTCCCCCTGGGATCTGACTCACAGACAATGGGAGGCCAACTCAGGCCTGTATCAGTCTAAACATTAAGATTCAAAGTGGGGGACAGGGTCACCCACTGTGTCTCTGACTAGCCTGCTGTAGGCCCCACACAGGCAAGACCAGGCACACTTTCCCCCAGACAGAGCAGGATGCTGTGTGTGTGTGTGTGTGTGTGTGTGTCACTGTGATTCATGTACGAGTGTTTGACCACAATGGTTGCTGCGTCACAGGTGGTCAAACAGCAGTCTCGTTCAAAGCGTTCAAACGTTCAAAGTGTTTTTCTAACTTTTTGCCCTCTGACCTCATAATTGACCTTATAATTGGCATGTTTATACATATAACTGTATGTAATTAATAAAATATATTTTAAAATATATAATTTAAATAATATATAAAGAAATAAAATAAAGTAATCTTGTGATCCACCCCGCAACCGGGATATGGCCCCCCTCTCTCTCTCTCTACTCAGTGTACTGCTCTGCTGTGTGTGAACCAAACCTTGCCTGGTTCTCACTTCTCTCCTCCATTGTCGAGGATGTGTCAATCAATATGGCCAGCTGACACACAGCAGCCAATGAATAACTCACACTCCCCAGGGGGAGTCGGTGTTTCCAAAAAACCTATTCAACTTCTAAACATTACTAAGCAGAGGCGCTTGAGGGGATGCTTGAGGACATGCTTGAGGGCTTGAGGGCATAAGCGCAGGAACTCCGATTGCAAAAGACACAACAGACAGAAAACGGAGGCTAATACTGGGGAAATGCTGCCTCCATTGTGCACACATGATGAACTACGGCAATGTTGATTAATTTTGATGCACTGGATTTCTCTATATAGAAATATAGCATTTCTCTGCAGGTCACAGTGCCCAGTAATTATCAAGGCTATTTTAGTATTTGACATGATACATTTTTGATTATTAGTTATTGGTCCTAATAGCACCCCTACCAAAATGAACACTAAAATAGAGGACATTATGACAATAAATAAGCTGAAACTAAAAACACACAATATTTCATATAAAATGACAAAAAGGTAAAAGAAAATGTACTGCTATTATGTTATTTAAATTACAGTGCAGGATACAAGGATGTCAACAGTCCCTGTCATGTCTGTACATTTCCACTAAGTGGCGCTGTTACCTTTTCAACTGGTAGGGGCCGACAGTGACTGAGCATCTATTCACAAAAGCATTGCCACTTACTAATATGGAAACAATAAAGAAACAGATCAGTGGGTTTTGTGTTAGATTCTAAATGCTTGTTTAACCGTTTTTGATTTTTGACTGATAAAATCATTAATTCTGACCTCTCAAATCCATCTACTCCACTAACACATGAATGTAACATACTGATGGTCTGACAGTGTTCTTACGACAAGCCCAGAAACCCTGGGACATTTCTTACATTATTGTCAGGATTTGACCTTGACCTTAATGTAAAGTAAATGTCACCCCTGCCTATTTTGGCCCCCTTTCCGGTCACCCTGGATAAGACTAGCATTAGCTAGCTAGTTACTGTATGTAATAAGTGAAATTAAACTATAAGTTGAAAATAATTATAAAAAATTATAAAATTATTATATAAATTATAATAAAAAAAACACATTAGGCTTATATGGAGGACACCAGTTACTTTAACTTGCAAAGTGAAATGATTGAGAGAGTGATTTGTCTTGTCTTGAACGTGACTTTGAGGCCTGTCGACACCACATCCTCTGCTGTAAAGTCACTGGGTGCATTACTGGAAACCAGTACTCCTGACTAAAAACCCTACACTGGTAGAGTACAGTATGCTGGTAGCCAGCCGTTAAGAGCTGTTAAACGTTAACAGAATGTTGAACTTTCTCACATCCTCTAGTCTGACACCTGTCACCAGTAATAGAACCTTACTGGGAACCAGTAGACTATAGGTTGCAGAACCAAAACTGCAGGTAACTACTTTTACACTATTAGTAGTGTATATTACAAATCCAGGATGTGCAGTTTGTTTGTCATATCAAAACCAATGCAGTTAAGGTTGAATTCTATATTTAGTAGAGCTGAGAATTAATTATATTTAGTAGTAAGTTCAAATTCATTAGGAAATAGCTGGTAAGGAATTATGTATTTAATAGAAAGTTAGTAAGTCGCTACCGTTTGGAACTGACGGAATTAGACTGAGTTTTGAATGGAGGTTACAATATGAGTAAACTTCAGTAATGAGTTAAGTGTAATATAGACGGGAATGAGTAAACTGTACTAATATGAGAAGTGAACCAACATTCACAAACAAATTGCTAGTACGCGGTCAAAAGCCCTTTAAGAGAGTGCAGGTACATACCTGAAGGTTCAGATCTCTCAGCCAGCCCATGTGGCAGTCAGTCTTCACATCTCTTTCTTTCACTTTCCTTTTAAAAGCCATGTGGTCTACTATAAACCTTACAGGTGTTCATGGGAGGACTTACGCGATGCCAGAAAGAATATGCACAGAATCATCCAAGAATAGTCACTGAATTATAACTGTATAAAAGTATAAAATACACTACAATATGCATAGATGCAGAAGTGTATGCAAATCAGGGTGTAGGCCTACATAAACACATTTATGTTGCATGTGAACACGCACACAAACCCACACCCCAGTGTTACCAAAGTCTGTAGGATGAGCGAGCCTAAAAAATTGGGTTCATTTTGTGAGCGTGTGTGTGTCATCATGCATACCAGACAACTTGTCATTCATATGTTAAACCATGATTCTTACTCAGATGCTCAAGACTCCTGGTGGCCATACAGAGTGCATACTGTATGTGTGTCTTTGTCATGTAAACACTGTGTGCTGGTTTGTCCACTGTCCCCTTTAAAAAACTTTACATTCATTTGAATGTATTTGCAGTGCATTTCCCTACCTGTGATAAGGTTATCTCTTACTTGTAAGCTATTAAGCTGTTCCCACTGCCAACCAGCTAAACTAATGGATCATTGTTGTATGGACCCATACTACCCCAACTTTACATCTATAATCTACCCTCGTTCTATCACCATCTCTATAGCAACATGCATTTGTCCTCTCATTTTCCTAGCTGTAGGTACAACACAGCAACCTATAATCAGCCAGTTCCTGGTTATGCTGATTCATAATACCATGAATGAATATAGTAACAACACCCGGGCATTGTTCATTGTGATTAAAGCAACAAGCTAACTGAGTTTTTCATATAAATAAATGTCTCTTTTGCTTGCATTTATTAATGGGATACGATAATGATTCAGCCCATTGCCCCATGATGAAAGCCATTTATTTACATGTGTTTTTATAATCTGGTGTCCAGATGTAAGTTAATTTTCTCTTTGGCGTTTACTGAAGTGTATCCACTGTGCTCAGTTATTGGGGATGTTTAAAATCTCTCTCTTTCTCTCTGCATGTACACAATATTTAGCTCATATCCAGGTTGACTGCTATACAGCGTTTTCGGTTTCCGGCCACATGAATGGAGGAAATAAGGACAGGGAAGTTCCGCACTACTCAATACGAAACAGAGAGAGAGAGATAGAGAGCGAGAGAGATAAGTTTAACCAAGGACCAGGAACGGTCCTTGGTTAAACTTCAAACGTTAGAGGGCACGCCCCTCAGACTCTAGCTGCAGTAGCCTACAGCTTTGGAGCAACAGGTCCTTATACTAGAGATGGTAGATATGAGTATTTTTTAAAGATTCAAATTATTTCTCCATTCAATGGAAGGGTTCGTTCAAAAGACTCGTTCACCAAGTCGTTCAGTGACGTTTTCGGTTTCCCAAAACGTCACTAGTCACTCACTCACGACTGAGATGCCCCGTTCTCGTTCAATGAACGAGAATCACCCGTTCACTGTACGATACATACATTCTTCCTCGGCGTTCAGACTTGAAACTGCATTCGGAGTTACTCTAGTGAATTGGTCAGTTCCAATGACATGGACCTAATATGCCCACAGCCTGCCTCCAAAAGGATATTTGCTCATGCTAGAAACAGAAACGTTTATTTTAAAAACTAGAAAAGCCATAGTAAATTGAATGCAGTCAAACGTTAACAAGAAATAGTTATTTTAAATAACGAATCAGTGCACGGTGTTATACAAATCATTTGATTCGTTCATTATGAACAAATCCTTCATGACCAAAACATCTCTATAACTCTGACAGACCTGATCTGTCGGGTCCGACACAAGTCCGGAATACATTTCGAGTAATTATAACAGTGGAGAACTAGGTTTTAAGTAATTGTGGCACAGTTGTTTTGGCAAGCCATCCGTAAGGGTGTACTTCAAAGATATTAGTTTTAGGTCTAGTCATTCTTGTGTTTTATAAACAAAAAGGAAGTAGCCTATAAAACGGGGGTGTAATCTCTCTTGACACCTCACACTTCCTTGAACTGTGAACTAACCGCCCATTACGCTGCAGTCCGGACAACATTTCTCACACTGCAAAGTCGCCAAGTCGTGCACTTATTTGGAACATTGTACTTTGTGATGCATTTGTACGAAATCAACTCAAGGAGTGCATAGCTATAGAGTGCCCAGAGTAACCAAGTAACTACTCTTCCTCATTTCATCTGTGGAGAGCACTTGAGTACAAAATAAAAAAGAATAAATTATATGACTTATGTTTCAAGTCTATTGACAAATAAAAACGAATGCAGGGACTTACCCAACATTATTGGTGGTGAGCCACCAAGTTCAAAATTTCAACGCGGCCAAAAAGTTTGATTGGCATTAAGATGAACGTACATTTTAAACAGACAGAACTTTTCCCTCCAGTCTTCTCTCATCTGCATAATAGTTCCCCTTAGCAGCACCATTGAAGCCGCGGTACAGCGTCGCTTTGAAAGAGTTGCGAGTGCACTTTTATGAACTCGGTCACACCCACTTTGTGAACTGACACCCTACTCTTCCTGTCTCATGAATGGGCTCATACGTGTAACAGATATACACACTATACTGTCTCTATACTAACATGTAGACACGTTTCTGTGTCTTCGACAACACCAGGGAAACTAATGACTATATGCTACGTGACGCACTGAAGGAAATGAACTAATGAACTAACAAAGCTATGACAAGGACATTAAAAGACGCGCGCCAAGCATGCATGTAACTCAAAAGCACAAGCTCGTGGACGCGCACTCTCGGTTTGCAATGTCACCCCTGTCAAAAGTATTTGCTTGTGTTCGTTTTATTTGACTTGCTTCTGCCAAATTAGCCAAGCCTAGAATCCAAAGTAGACCTACATTTTCACTGGTCCTTTACATGGCTAGATGGCCCTGATGTGGTAAAGCTGTTTTTAGGCTTATTTTTATATTCCCCATACTTTTATACTGTACGCCCTTACAGGAACCTTGTCTATGCTGACACAAGCAATTAGTAATCAGTAGACCTACATTCCGATAAACACTGACATGAAGTAGAACTTGTGAAAGCTGGGATCTGCTGCAGCTAACCAACCACAGCAGCTAGGGTAATGCCTTGCTCAAAAGCACCCTGTTGGCAGAGGAAAGAGTCGTTGACTTCCACATAGATTTTTCCAGACGATGTGGTTAGGATTAGCAGCTGTCTTACTTTTCATTCCTTATGTGGAAAAAAGCGGCAACAAAGAAATTGATTTCTTGAGTTGAAACCAGCCTTATCTCTGTCAGTCAGTAATTCCCTTTATTTATTTACATAATATCTGGCTCTAATTGCAGGCTTTGGGTTGAAATATTTACACAAACACTGCAGGTATCTCAGCAAGTAGAGCCTGCTAATCACAAATGATGAATTAGGCCCTCCAGAAACCTAAACATTTTTTATTGATGTATGTAGTTTTATCTACTTAAGATGTGTTTAATGTGCAATACATGATGCAGGCCTCAAAACCCATTATTAGGTATTAAAAAAAAAAATTTGATTTGAAACTCCCTCCCTCCACAGAGCTCATAGTCACATCTTCTCTACCCCTCCCCCCACAGCCACATGCACTTTAGTACAAAGTTATGTTTTAAAACAAACAGTGAGCTGGGGAGGAATCTATGGGTTCTGGAGGCACTATAACGCAATCGAGGAGTGTACCTTTAATTTTACAAGTTTGTTATGGATAGTTGGGGCTCGAGTAGCGGCACATCAAAACGCAAGGCAAAAATAAAAGAGGGTGTCCTCACCCCCTCTCAGGTGAGAGCTCCCATTTACCTCCGTGTCCCAGCTGAAGGAAGGAGTCCATTGTTAACCTACCTGGATATGAAGAGTTGGCATGCATTGCAATAAATGGGGTTGTTGTAATAAATTAGAACGTGAGAAAGCGATTGGTGCCAAAGGGCGTGCTCTGGTCGGCATAGTTAGAATGCTTGTTGTGGAAACAACATGCCACTCCCAGGAGGCTAAGCTAAGCTTTCCACAACTTCAACAGATACAGACATTTACAGCATTTAGCACTCTTATCCAAAGCAACTTACAATTAGTACATTTATCAACAGTTGAACTGGTTAACCACCAGTTTTTGGAAGCAAATAACATTCTCGAATAAGCGCAGCATCATGTAACAAGGTTACTTCACTTGTACATTTTTAGAACATTACCCGAAAGTTATCATTCACTCCTCAAACAGTCAATAATTGCAATAATTGAAAGTTATCATTCACTCCTCAAACAGTCAATAATTGCAAATCTTGCAGGTGACCACAGCAATGAAACTTCTGAGATCTAACGAGTATGTGTGTCTAGCAGGATTATGTGTGCCCTCTTTGCTAAACCTGAGCTAATACCCCACAGGCCTACAGACCTGTGACATATGGTAACAGATTGCAATGAACTGTAAGTGCAGTCAAAGTGCAGGTTCATACGGGCTGAGCAGCATAGACTTGCGAGTGGCTTTAGTTGGAGGGGCAAGGTCCACGAAATCTTTGAAGTTCGCACAGACTCCGGCACACGCCCACACACGGCCTCCCAGTTCCTGTTGGTCCTGGATGTGTACTGGTTAGTCGCGTGACATTTCTTTGGAATGTTTGGGGAGAGACACGTTGTCTGGCAAATAGAGCATATGACTGCCGTTGGCTGGTAACCTTGTATCCATAAACAACCAGCTTCTCGGCTAAAACAGGAGGCTGTTTTTCCATTTGAATGCTTTATTTTAGTTAAAAAAAAATAGGCAAATTTGGAGGTTCAGGAAACCGGATATTTATTCACACAGCTAAATAAGCAGAAAGAATTAAAGGAATTGTTAACTGTCTGAACAAACACTGACATTGGAGGCTTTACAATAAACCAGCTAACTGTGCAGGATGTATGATTCCGGTTGGGTGATACGGTGGCCAAGAGGGAGGAGTGATAAAAAAAAAAAAATAGTCCAGTGATAAAAGAGCACACAATCACTCCAACATCAGACGATTATTTTAGATGAATCGAGTCACATCTCTATTATCACACAGCTATGAACATTTCAACTGTTATCTTACCTTACTTGTATTAAGACTATGTAAACTTTGGTCTTTGAGTGTTACGTCAGCGTCTAGACTTTGGTTGGGTGTATTGGGCACCTCGTGTTGAAATGTGTGCACTTTATGTGCAGAACAAATGAAGTGGTCAAGTTAATGAAGTGCAGCCTTTGATCCAGCCTGCCTGGAGCAACAGATAGGTGGGTTGAACTTGCTGTTGTTTGCCCATACTATACATATTACATTAGATAAGCTGTCACTCAGAGAACTATTGTGACCCGACCTTACAAACACTTCCCTTTGAGGTGAATCTAAATTTTGACTTTTGATTTTGTAGGCCAAAACAGAACAAACAGCCGTCTTACATGATAGTTTAAAAATCTGTTTGTCAGAACCAACACATCATGTAGTATGAAGCAACGTTTAGAATTGACAGATCTTTTCATGGCAATTTGCAAATAAGTTATCATCGCGTAACATGTGGAGGATGAATGTAATTGTACTATCTGTGCATGTATTTTTGAACGGGTATAGGCCTACATGGTCTGTATGTTCTAGTTCCATGTCTAGGGTGTGACGCCCTGTTTAGTAGGATGTTTTCCATTTGCTCTGGAATGTTCTAAGAACTCCTCTAAGGCCCAGAGCATTCCGTTGGCTAACAATTTGCAGCCCACACAGTACACAATCTCCAGACATTAAGCCCACACACACCCTTGACACATTTAATGCACAAACGCATTATAATGTAGCCTACACAAGCATGTAGAACAGAGACCTGGGCAAGCAGGGGGATTATAACAGGACAGACAAGTTATGCCAACCTTTAACAGAATGGTATATTTACCATCAACAACAGGAGAACTCGGAAGCACTACACCTAGTGTGACCAACACATACAAATTATCCAAAAAAAAGTTTGAGATAGTGTGAACAAGCCTGCTTTATGTGAATGTTTGTACTGCAGTTTTATTAGGTGACTGCTTCATCAGGAAGGAATGAAGCTGATGTCATCTCATTTCAATTTTATGGCATTTGTCCATTAAATAGTATCATGGCTAAGATCTTTGACTGGTCTTGCTATATGGTAACCTGACACGCCAGATGGTTTGTTACACAGAACCATCTGGGAAGTCATCCTTGGAAAAGGGCAGGCACTTTCAATACTTGGCAGGAGATTGGATGAACCATCTGTCTATCACGGGCTAACGTCAAACCTAAACCACGCCCGTAGCTGCCAGTTGTTCTTCATAGAAACACTGGTGGTTCGGCCACAAGTGCATGGACTTGAAACCTGGCCAGATGGTTTCTCGCGTGATTGTGATTTTGCGAATCCGGCTGCCTTGCAAGTTAAGCTATATAGTGTTCTGCCATGTGAAACTATTTCATTAGTATTACACAATAGAGTACTAAAAAAGGACATTTATATACAATAGCGCCCTAGTATACCAGATGTCTTTGTTTGGTTTACTCAAACACAATACCAGATTACTTTTAAGCATTAGAAATGTTTTCTATAGAGTTTAAAATCATTTTAAATTCTCAGACCTAAGCAATAGTTGAATGCATTACACAAAGAAACATGATTCGACAGATTTCTGGTGAAGTTCCAAATTTATAGCAATCATTTTATTTTAAATATATAAATGTCAGTTTTACTGCTACTGTAATTTATCTCAGATTGAACAAATACAATAATGCTTCAGCCCACTTCCCGTTTTTAAAAGCCTTCTCATTTTAATTCAGGTTGTGACACTATGTCACAGTTTTCATAACAAAATCTTTTTGCAGCTAAGGAATAGACTAGCTTAGTTGTGGTTTAAAATGGCTTCAGCTATACTGGTCCAGGACACGCTTAAACACTGTTTACTGTGTTTAAAGTGATTGCAAAAATAGCTGCCAAATATTTCTGATTTTCTGAATTCTATGACCTCTAGTCACTGTCTAGTCCACAAGACAACCCCCATTAATGAACCGACCTGTACTGTATGAATAAATGTTGAAAGCTCTTATCCTCTTATGTCGAATTTGATCAATTAAACCATTTACTCTGCATGATAATACTCCTTTTTATTAAACACCATCTTAACCTTTGTTTTGTCAAATTACAATATTCAAAGTCACATATATACAGGAGAATAAAAAAAACACAAGAGAAACCAATATTTATCACTTACAGTATGTGCTTCTTGATTAGCTGGCTAACTACTAGCCGAGTGAGAAATAACTAGCCAAGTATATTGTCCCTGCTACAAAGGACATCAGCAAAAGTATCAGAGAGATTTCTAGGCCACTGTTTATTAATACATGTGGTCTACACGTAGAGTACAATTAGAAAATCTGCAGCTTATAGCTTTTAGCTCAAACCAGAGATACATCTATGCATTAGGCCTTGTTGTGTGTTCACAGCAACAGCAACTTCAGAAGCCAGTTACACAAAGCCGAGTGGATTACAAAATTGCAGAAATGCTGATAATAACCAGTTTCCTGGTCTGCTAGTTAGCACAGCACAAATGAGCAAGGCTTAACTTTTGGGTGACTTGGCCACCAGCAGCCAACATTTACATGTTAAAATTAGAGTGCATTTTTTTTTTTTTTTTTTTAATTCTTGCATTTCCTGATGGCTAAAAAGAAAAATATCGGTAAACGTATACAAATAGTTCCTCCAAACAGAGGAGCAACACTAGTGCAGGAAGATGCGGGCCACATTTCATACCTGTTGCAAGACATGCCATTGTTGCTGAAGCTAGCCAGTAGCTATCTGTGCTAGCTAATTGGCTGCTTCGCTGAAATGTAGCTTCGAGTGGTATGGACGAACGACTTTAAACTGGATCTGCTGGGGTCAGTATGCAGACTGAGGGAACCCTGGCGGTGCGTGTGGTCCACATGGGGAGGCCTGCAGCACAGTAGCCAGTCTAAGTAGGTCTCTGAGGGGAATGCCTAGCTGACTGCAGGTCAGCAACAAATCTGGGAATGAAACACTTCCTACAGCCAGAAAGAGATTAAGAGAGAACCAAAAAAACATTTAGTCACGTTTGTACATGGTAGTAAGTAGTAAATAAATCTGATATATATTTATATGAATTATTATATATAATACATGTGCACGTAACATGTCCCATGTGAGGAAAGTTTATAGTGAATTGCCCTAATATGAAATTAGGCATTTTCATTTCCGGGGGGGAACGAGGGGGGTTCCCTGAGCCTCGACACCGGCCCACATGACACATAACGCATGACACCACAGCTTTGGCCAACTTATAGTTTCACTGGCATTCGTGTTTTTATGGGTGTAACAGATTAGGCAATTCACCCTTCTTGTGGACGATACAAGAATTATATGACAAGGTTAATTAGTAACTTATATTATATTCTTAGAAAAAAAAGTCGAACTAGACATTGTAAACAAAGTGTACTTTGAGTTCGACTTTTTTTTCATATTTTTATTCTTTACACAGTTGTTTTACAAAACCATATGACAGTGTGTGGGTCTTACCCTCCTGCTGCGTATGCAAGTTCCTGGGGCAGGGGACAGAACGATATACCAGGAAACAGGCCAACATGGGGGACCGGGCGTCCTCGGTTAGCACCTCACCACTCATGTAGGCCCTCAACATGGAGCTGTTGTCTGCAGGATACAACACACATACAGGGTTAGGTCACACCGTTGTTTTTTTAGTATTGTCAGTTGTTTGTGTGATGTTGTATTCAGGTGTACACAGGTGTGGATTGTGTGTTACTGGGCACTTTCTTTGCCCCCCCCCGTGAGAACAGTAAAGAACTTCGCATCTCATGAGGAGAGAGTGAGGCTGCAGTATTATCCATTCATAACAGAAGAACATTTTGCTTTATTTGTATAGAAACAGAAGAATTTCATTAGTGCCTTAACAGAATATTTCTGATGGCAAGAAAAACGTGCTTTCTGATAATTTATGAGAAATATTGCATGATTTCAGCACACCATTATCTTGTGTTACAGTTTAGGCATCAAGGGAAAACAAAACATGAATGTGCCTAATGCTCGGGGCCATTGTTGCTTTGAATTGCCCGTCAGTGTAAAGAGGCCACATGAATCTGGAAGTGATGGCCTGTTTTTAGTGTACATGTGATCACAGAGGAATCACACGGTCTAATATTTTCCCACGCCTCCCTGTGTGTGCATGAGTGAAATACTGTGAGAGTGACAAAGAGATAACGTCAGCAACTGGGCATAAAAAGACAAAAATAAAGGAGAGTGAAAGAGCGAGAGGTGAGAGGTGAGTTTGTGTGTACATAACATGTGGAGTGTTACACCCTGGAGACAAGTTAAAACACATAACATTCACCCACACAGGTTTTTCACAGAGGTATTGGATTACTCATTAATTCAAATGTGAGACAATTGCTCTGTGGGGTGAGATATTTGTCACACTACTCTTTATACTGATTTTCCGGTAAACCTCAGAAATTGGTGATTACACCTGCTTTTGAAATGTTGCTTAGGATAATTTGGCAAACCAACAACAGCTCTGGTCACGAGATGCCATTGCACTTGTTTTGCACAACAGACCTTTGGAAAAATTTATTAAATAATAAATAATTTTAGAGAAAGCTATTGGTCTATTGCAACAAGGCAGAGAGCAGTGTGTCACTGTGGCTTAACCGCTAAACTGTAGATTACCAACTACCTACAGTACCCATCAACCTACCAACTACCCATCAACCTACCAACTGGCCCATCTATCCATCCAACCCGTACACCCCCGCCCCCCCTCACCGCTAAGCCACTGGTCCAGGGCGACGTCAGCTGTGTTCTTCATGACTGGCAGGAACTCGGAGCTGAGCAGGGCCCCCCTGGTCTGAGCGGTGTGCCCATTGGTGGCCCCCCGCAGCACTCTGTTCTCACACAGCTCCAGGACCAGACGCATCTGCCACAGAGGGAAGGTCTGGGACAGTCCCCCCTGTTGCAGAGAGCGCACCGCCTGGCAGAGAGGGAGTACTACAGGTTAACATACAGTACTTTTAAAGTGCCCTAGTACCATTTACCAAGAGTGTAAAGTACTTGGTACATGGTAAAAGGATGATGTTGAAAGTTGGACATTTGCGAGGTCAGGAAACTGCAAATTCTCACAGAGAAGGTGTAAGGAGCCCCTTGGTGCCTCCACATTAATTGTAGCGGTTATTTTGCCCGATTGGTGAAATACATCTGGGTTTGATCCCAATCCTATGAGATATGTTAAGCCACGGCTATGGACGTCTAGCAGGAAATATTGGTGTTTTTTAGGAAATGTTTTACTGTGGTCAAATTTTGGTGGATGCTAAAATCTACTTGAGTCATACATGCAATTTTCCATTTATATATATTGATGAAGCTGTTCGACATTATCTACCTCATTACCTGGTCAATAGCAATGTAGGTTGGCAGCATCTCTGGGTTTTCCTGAGTCACGCATTCATAAAGCATGGCTGAGAACAAGGCCACTGTGTCTTCTCTCTGCACAACATAAAGACACTTTGTATAGACCTTAATCAGGTAACATGAGAAATTAAAGGACATCTATATAAAAAACACCCTTCACCCCTGGGAAGGGTGTTGAAAGAAGGGGTTTAACACAGTGAAACAGGATGAGAAAAACCATGAGACAAAGAATACGAGAGGTCCTGTCTAAAATCGCACCCAACTTGGCATTTTGTGTACTATGTAGGGTGCCAGCCATTTTGTAGTGCCGTACGAATTCTAAGTGGACAGTCAGATTCCCTATATAGTACTATATTATTGCCTATAGTGCATTGTAAATGTAGTGTACAACTGATGCGCATTAATTTGATGGGAAGTAGCATAGTGTATAGTGGCTTCCTTTGCCTTGAAAAATTTTCACTCAGGATGGTGGACGAAAACTTACAGTATAAATAAATGTAGATGTTAAATGTTGTTTGGATGTTAAAACTCTAAATTGTCTTACTTGAATAAGATGAGAAGCGTCCAAATCATTCTACTGGTCTGCTTTCCTATATATTGCTGTATAAAGGTTTTGTATGTAGTGAATAGTGAATGAGGGTGTATTTTCAGACACAGAACAGTTAGGCTCCAACTGCCTTGACTACTACTCACGGAGAGGGAACACATAGACAATGACAGTAAATACACCTATGTTGATCATTGATCTAATAACAGGGAAGTGTGGTAATTCATTACAACATGCAGAAATATGAGAAAAGGAAACACAAAGAAAGATAGATATATATATATATATATATATATATATATATATATATATATATATGCTGGTCAGCAAATGGGATAGGCAGTTAAAGCAGACGTTGACAGAACATTTGATGTACAATTGGTTAACACCAATCAGCTGGATTATATCACAGATAAAATGAGAGAAAACAATAAAGGATTAAAGAAAGGCAATCATAGGCAGAGCGATGACAGATAAAAAAAGCAATGAAACCTCCTGCTACTGTCCTTCAATTCAATTAAGAAACGTCACGGTAGAAAATTATAAATTTGCTTCCATTACACGGCGCATGTTGAAACAAACGGCCCCCTACACAACTACACCAATTAACCCATGCTGGAGTGGAGAGATCTCTCTGGCATCAGAAAAATAGGAGTCAAGCGATTAACAAGAGGGTTAAGAAGTGGTAGCAAAGAGCAATCTTAAAAACCTATTTAAAAACTGACGCGCTCTTCAATATGAACACAGGAGTTTATACCATGTGCTCTTGGCTCGCTATAGTCAAGCTCTGTAAGATTTGGAAAATTTAGCAGAAAAACCAAAGCAGATATTGAGTTTAATATTTTTAATTTATCAAATTGTTGGGTTTTTTTTGTCGTATTGTTTGTGGCTCTCTTTAGTCTGGAATGTATAGTTATGCACCGAAATGTAATCTCTTTGGACTTCTACATGGAATGTTAACAAGTTTGTGAGTCTTAGACGTTATCTTATCTAGTCACAGGCTCTATAATAAAAACAACTTCTTGGCGGAAATGTGTACACACACACACACACACACACACACACACACACACACAGATCGATCTCCAAAGATGATATTGGTGAATAATCATCAAGAGATTTGCTAAGAACATTTGGTTTCCAAGCAGAAAGAACATTGCGTTACCTTAAAAGGGAATATTGTGCAATCAACTTCTGGTTTCATTTTTACACTCGACATAAAACACGCTCCTTAGTATGTGTGCAACTAATGCTGTACCTTGAAAGACTTGAAAGTCATAAAATCATGCTTCATGTGTCATCACTGTACAACAATCAGAGTTACAGAGTTCCAAATATAGGCCTGATGCTAGCGTCCCATAAAGTCTCAAAAATTTATCAGAATACAGGTACTCCAGGCTGTTGTTTAGTAACAAACCACAGAGGCCATGTCTGTTGCCTTGTGTTTTTGTTATGTGTCTATTAGACTCACAGGTTCCATGACGTCCGAGGCTTTACAGAAGAACTGGGCGAAGGAGACAAGGGCAGCCTCTGAGGTGAAGGTGGAGATGGCCTCAGGCTGCAGGACGGACACACACACACACACACGTTATTTAGACAATCCTGGGTAAAACAGGAATCACCATGGTGGAACTAGGGGGAGAAGCAACAATACTCAGGAGATAGGTAGAGACCATCCTGATGTCAGAGGAAAGAACAGAGGGATGGGTAGGGAGGAACAAGGTTGGGAGAAGATAAGACTGGAGAAGGACTGTAGTGATAACAGAAAGGAGGAGGGCAGTGTTTTCCCTTCAGACCAGCGGGTGTATTGACTGAGTCACGGCACTGTAACACAGAGCCAACGGGGAGCTAGCCTGTCACGTTAAAGGTAATATTCTGTCAAATACACAGTTGTCCGCTGGCCCCTGGTGACAGCCTGCCTAGACTGCACACTGGCAGCCATCAGGGGAGGAGACTAATTCAGTTTCTGACTCCATTTGTAGCCCTGTTCCCTGCAGCGAGACACACTGTTGGGTCACTTAAAGCTGCCAAGTGTCAGATGGTAGCCTATACAGAACACTGAGGTTGCAATAGTTAGCTTTTGTGTGAAGAAGTGTAGAAAATGTGACACGGCGCGTCACGATAAAACCTTGGTGCCGACTTACTAGAGAGCCATTTCTCTGATGGGCTAAATACCCTCTGATTATCATAAATAAGGCTGCGATGCATCCAACTTCAAATGTTCACTATTATTGCTTTACAATTTTTTGTTGTCAATTTCTTCTGCAAACCAAATAAGAGAAATAACCTTTTAAATAATTAAATGTAATATAATTAGGCTAACTTTGCAATTGATTTTATCATTTATTATGACTGAAAATGAAAGTAATGGTTTAAAATGTAACAGGTTGTTTAATTGTTTAGTATTAATAAATACATTAAAATCAGTGTGAGGGTTAGGAGGGTTAAGAAGGAATTCTAGCCCAGACATTGGTTATGGAGTCTCACCATTAGTCACCAGGCTGTCCTATTATTGGTCATGCGAAACATGTTGTACCTTGAAGGTCTTGACTTCATTGCTGATGGAGGAGGACAGCAGGCTCTTCCAGCCCTGGGGATCGTCCTTGTAGGGCAGCTGGCCAGCCCTTAGCTTCACATACAGGACGCCATCTCTAGACAAGATGGAGCTGGCAGGGAAAGTGCAGCAGAGCTTAGAACGCAGCAGAGGGCAGTTTCTGCTGCCGTAGCGACTCTTCTCCCCATTACATAAATCACATCACTTCCTGTGTGCCAGTACATTTACAGCTGCTATACTACCCAGTACAAAATACATCTCATGTGCTGTTGTTGGCTTCATCTGGGCCTGGGAAGACCAATTCCAATACTAGTGGCAAAGTGAAAAAGTGAATTCTGTGCAGCTTGAACTGACGTTGACAAAGTGACGTACACGTCCCTCTCCAAGACTTACTTCAAATGCTGAATTCCTTTGCTGAGATCTATAGAAAGTTCCCAATAGCGTGGTCCTTTCACCTTCACCTACAACAAATAACACTTAACATCACCACTTTGAGCGTGACTCTAGAAAGATAATTGTAATCATATATAAAAATACATTCAGTTTGATTGGAATTCTACTTTTAATAACCAAATTCTAATCCACGTAAAATCAACCATTTTAATATGAAGATTTGTTCTTCCTTCTAAGGGGGCCCTGTATGCTATAATATCTCTTCCCTAATTCAGTATTTTACTGGTGTGTCAGAAGACCCTCATGGGAAGTATATCAACCAAAACACTCCATTTAAACATCACACCGCATTAAAATGAGTAAAGAAATACACACCTGTGGCCAATTACATGCTATTAGCTTCAACACAGCCAAAATGATCAAACAAATACAACCGCCAATCCCAAAAATGTGCCTAATGAGGCCCAAGGGTTAAGCTGTCCCTAACATTTACATTACATTTCCCAGTCTTTACCCGTTTGAGTAGATGGAGCTCCGGGAGCATGGTTGGCGCCATCAGTTCCACAGTTGTCTCATCGTACCACTGGGTCTCCTAGAAGAAGAAATTACTTATTACAACACTAGTAGGGATTGCAGTGTATTGCTCAAGGACACATCAGCAGGGGTGAATCGCTGGCCATCCTGTTGTTTGCCAGTCTCCCTTCTCACCACACAACCCCGCTGCTGGTCTTAGACAACGCGGTTTAGACCCTTTTATGACCTTAACATTTACATCAGGCTGGAGCAGTGGGATGTAAATTTCACTTCAAGTTCATTTCACGGCTAAATGTAAAGCCATATTTGAACATTGAGGTGTGTGAACTAGCATGCGTCATAAATGTGGAGTGCACGTGTGTAGAGAGTGACGTTGTGCAAGATGTGTGAATGGTGATGTTCACAGTGCCATGCTAGTGTCTCCGCTGTGAGTGGTAATTGGAAACAAGGGCCCATGGTGGCCCTCATTAGGAACAACCACATCTGTTGTCCATCTCTGCTGTCACATACTCCGCTAGCCACTCCACGTGACTCCGCTAGCCTCCCACCCCGCAACCCCAATTCCCTCTTAAAAGAGACACTTTTTAATTGTGCTATAGCACCCCCCAGAACCCCCAAAGTCTCCCCCAGCTCGCTGTTTAAACTCAGCTATGCACGTGGCCGTAGGGGGAGGGGTAGAGAATGCTGTGAAAGGAGGAGGGGGAGGAGTAGAGGGGAACGCAAGTAACTCAGCACCAACCGAGGACACAGCCCGGTCGCGCTTCAGAAATACCGAAGAACAAAGGCAGACTTCTAAAAAGAGCCGCATCTGTTGCTGTGCAGGCCAGTATTTATCATTTACAGTTCCTGTAATTCAGAGAGCATGCAGTGCTTGCTAACACTGTGACTGCAGCTGCCACTAATTACAAAGCAAACGTATAAGCGCTAAGATACAATCAAAATGTCTTAAACATTTGTAAAGCTTCAATGCAGAATACAGACTACATTTAGAATAGAGAGAGAAAAGGAGGAGGAAAACTTTGCATGGATGATGAAATTGCTTAGGATGGATGCGATTTTTGTTTTTTTTTAGCTTTCCAGGCACCTGTAAAGATTGCATTATAATTTTTTAACATCTCTGTACATATTCTCCCATAACAGAATCAGCTGTTGATAAAACGCAACCACAACAATTCTTAACCCCCCCCCCCGGCTGATTCTAAACATAAAATAGTCACATAAATTCCACCCCAAGTTTGAACTGTAAGGTGCACAGGGCCAAAAGTATCTGCAATGCTGACTGAAATCTAGCCTTGTGGTTTGGTGGACAGGCGAGTGTTTCTGCCTCGGAGCGAAGTGAAACCAACACACACTGTACATAACTTGTGTTTGCATTTGTGTGTGTTACAAAGAGCGTATCAGGAGGAAGTGACAACTAGAGACAGGGCTGACAAGTATGTGCACGGTGCAGTGAGAGCGCACAGCGGAGAGAGGGTGAGCTCACGAGCTCCTCTTTGTACCACCACTAGGTCATCATCAGCAGAGAAGGTATGGAATACACTATGTTTGACAACAAAGATCTCGTCTTAGATTAAGTCAACAAGGAAGAATGGGTTCGTCACACGCTACAATAGGCCTGAGTAGCATTGCTTGAAACTGCAAACCATCGCGTTGTCAGCCGTGTGGAAATTCTTCAAATTGGATACTCAAAGCAGCATAAAGCTACCTGCAATGTTTGCAATGCCAGTCTTTCGAGAGGAGGTGGCAACCGAGCTTCGTTTAATACAACTAATCTAATTAGGCACTCGAAAATACGAGAGAAATCTAGTTGAGACAGTTCTGTACAGTCAGAATGTTGTAGTGTATATTTACGACACCCAGAGATAGTAATGCTTTACAGCTTTACGTGCTACTAGTTTTGCTGTAGTGCTGTCTGTGTCTAGAGACATGCTACACACCTACACTTCTCAAGTGATGCTTTTGGGACGTGTATTTATTTTGGATATGAAAGATGTTGCATATTTGTGGGTTGTTAATAAACCGGAGACAGAGTAGAATCCCAGCCCTTGTGTTGTCGTTTCTTACAACTACAGCCCAAAGTGTTACAGTATGTCCTACCCTCCCGACACTACCTTTCAGACTATATCAAGGCTATACCAGAACTATAGCAGCTTAAATATTATTAAATATTTATTAACAAAATCAGATCGGAATCGGCAGCTATAAATATTGAATGTATCGAATCGGGATACCAAAAAAGTTGGTCGCGACATCCCTAGTAACAACTATCCACCTTTAACACCCCCATCCGTTAGAATAAACACCCTCAACTACATTCTTATAAAGCACTAGTCCCTGAATTCACACACTAGTCAAGGGATTTGAACCAGCTCCCTTGTGGTCACAAGCATGGAAATCTATATGCCTTATAAAGCATTCTCAACACAGTGAAACCTAGTATGAGAAATGCATTTAATGTAATTATAGTCACTTATCCTGCTAAAGAGGGCTATAACCAAAAGCCAGCTGGACTCACAAATCATGTGGAACTGCAGTAATGGGGTGTGAGTGCATTTATTGGCCAGAGGGGGCAGAGCAGAGACGAGACAGGGCCTTCTAACAAATGCCCGCTGTGTGGGACGTGGGCATGTGCGGCGTAGTTCTTAAAAAGGATTTCATGGTGCTTATGCGTGTACACACACTACACATGGAAATACCCTGCTCACACGATACCTTATAGGTAACGTCTAGGAGGGCGTAGCAGGGCTTCAGAGAGTCCACGTCCACAGGGACCAGCAGGCGAGGCTCGGCAGCCAGGACCACGAGGTGACGCAGGGCCTGCAGGTGGTAGCTGCAAGCAAATATATTGGCATGTGTATGTAGTGTATGTATTGGCCAGAGCTCAGAAATTACCGGTCCGATTTAAAAATACTAATTATAACCTGCCCAAACTACTTAATACTAGATCTTGCCGGTACACAAACACTTTAATGTGTTTTTATTTGGAATTGGTAGAAATAATAAATATTAAGAGTTCCAATGGATTCAGGGAGATTAATGTAAGGACATTCTGAATATGTGCAGTGAGAGAGTGAGTGTTATCCAAAACTGTATTGGAAGTATGTGTCGTAACCAAACAGGCTCTGGAATCTGGAATCTGGGATGCATTGTGTGTGTGCGTATACATACCGGTTGTCTGTGCTGTGTGCAGGGAAGTGTGGGTACAAGGCACACAGCAGGGCAGCAATTGCAGAGTTAGATGTGCTTAAAGTGAACCTAAAACAGTAAACGACATTAAGAACAAGGGCCAAGACCCAGAATATATGCACACACACACTACACAAGCCGGGATAACTGTGATGTCAGTTTGTTGACTTATGACACATTTTCTTATTGCAAGTATATTTGATTAAAACCAACTGCTAAATGACTTGAACGTAAATTACTACACACACAGATACGATTGTGGATTTTTCCATGCTATCAGCCAAATAGCAAAATAAAGAAACATAATTATAGAAGCACACAGACAAGATGAGGGGGGAAAAACAATAGCATCATTAAATAATACACACTTTAAGGATCTCTCTCTCTCTCTCTCAAGAGTGCCTTTATGGAAGGGGCTTTTCTCCAAATTATCAAAAATACAATTCCCTGTTTCTAAAAGCAGGTGTGCATTGCTATTAAGTCAACGTCATTGTTGACCAGCAAAGAACCTCTTAAACATAATAGTCGCTGCCAAAGTGTCTACTTCAGCTAATGAATGCCATTATAACAATCTGGGTCAGACATTAAAGGCTTTTTGGAGTGGGAAGGTCATTTGCTGGGGGTTTTAACATGGGCGAACTGAGGTGGACTGAAGGTCTTCTTCCTTTAAAATGGCAGTTTGAATGGTTTCTAAGAAAGAGAACTGAAAATTATGCCGTCTTGTGCAATATATTATGTATACTGTATGTTTATCATGTCCACACTGTGTGAATAAAACACTCCGCACTGTTGAGAAAACGACTTCAATTATTCAGTAGCTTTCAAAGCAGGATACACCATGTGAAAGTGTAGAGAATGTCATGCTGCCATGTAGGGCAGTGGTACGCAATGCCTTAGGGGGAGCCGCAAAACCATGTCAAAATTCTGAGATAGATAGATTGTAGATATATATATTTCCTTCTCATATTTCTGATGAGAGTATATAAGATATTACATTTGCAAACGGAAGATGAACGTCAAAGAAAAACCATCACCATCAGATAGACAGTACTTAAAGCTCACACCTTTGAGCGATAGGGGGAAAAAAAAGCAAGCTCCACACACTCCACTTCAGATCTGACAAAAACACTGAGAGAAGGAAAAGCTCAAAGATATGGGTCTAAAAGCTACAGTATTATAAAGCCACTACTGAGAACAGTAAATGGACAAAAGAGAGCAGATATATGGAGTAATGTTTTATGGACCAAGTGTAAACTTGAGATTTGTGGAAACGAAACGCTACTAAAGTATAAAGCCATTAAATACTGAACATTGATTATATATATAGTTGTGGGGGCTTCTGTGTAAATATACATTTCCTAAAAAAAAATTCTGACACTGAAAACTCTGAAACACTGAAAAGTTCTTGTTTCTCAATAAATGAGAAGATAAAACCCACTAGAAATAGTGAGTAAGCAACTGAGAAGGATATAAAAAGAGATGAAAGAAGAGCAAGAAACATACTTATAGAAAGAAGCAGAAAGAGATAGAGGGCAAAACAAAACAGATGAAGATAAAACGCTGCAAAAGTAAACATGAAAGAAATGTAAATGAAAAAGGGCTGAGAGAGGGAGAAAGACTGTAATAGAGAAACCCAAACGGGGAGTGAATGAGCCTAGAACAGAATAAACATGCCATTATGTTTCCCAACACCACCTCTGACTTCAACACACCCGTGTTTAGAACATATGGGGGGGATTTTGCAAAAAGCTGTTCTCCAAATAAAGCAACAATGCAGGTCATTTAAACTGAAGCACTGTAGTCTGCGTGGGCTCACAATTGGCAGGTTGAAACTCAGATGTGACCAGGATCAAATGAAAAGGCTAGCTGAAGAGAGATTTGGAAAACATAATGACTGTGTAGGCCCCATTGTTTCTCATCTAAATACACAGGCCCGGGTGAGGACTCTGTTCAAGCCAGTTTGTGTCTTGCCCATATCAGTGCTGTGTGCGTTAATGCGTGCCTGTTGGTACGCCAGTGTGTACCTGCCCTGCTTCATCAGCAGTACTAATCACAGAGAAGTGTGTGTGTGTGTGTGTGTGTGTGTGTGTGTGTGTGTGTGTGTGTGTGTGTGTGTGTGTGTGTGTGTGTGTGTATATATAACATGTTATATTTATGTCAATGCTGAATGCAGTGTGTGTATTTCAGCCACATCACAGTCACCGCAGTGTGCGTGCTTACCTGCGCATGCATCTGTCCTTCAGTACAGTGCATTTTATCCCCCCACCCCTGAAAGCGTAGTCCCACATTTCTGTGCGCGCGTCTCACCTTCCTCCCCCCAGGAACAGCAGGCCCAGGGCCATGTGGTGAGCCATGTGGAAGCCATAGTTCATCTCCCCGCTGGTGCGCTTGTGGAGGAACCTACAGAGCTGCAAGACCTTGAGGTTCCCAGAGCCAGACATCACCATGGAGAGAGACAGCAGCACCATGGACAGACACGTCTGCAGGTTGTAGTGGCCCGTCTGGAAGGGAGACCACCGGTTCAATATGAGCAGAGACAGGCGGAGAGCACCACTTTATTAGATATCCTGTGTATGTATTGTACTAGGTACAAGGTGGGCCTCATAAAGTGGAGACTGAGAGCATGTGGTCTTGTGCTGGTGTAGCCGGTCCACATCAAGGTTCTTGTTGGTGTACGTTCACAGATGCTCGTGTGCATGCCGCTGTGGTAACAAGTGCTTATTTGAGTCGGACGCCTTGCTGTCTGCTTTAACCAGTCTGTCTAGTCTCTCCGTTCTCGTCCACAGAAAAGCCGCTCACTGCATGGTTTTCACACTGTTCTCTGTAAACCCTGTGGGAACGTTGTGTGTGAAAGTCCCGGGAGATCAGCAGTTTGAGAGGCACTTAAAGCACCCCGCCTGTGTGGCCATTCCATGTTCAAAATCACAAGATCACATTTCTCCCCCCGGTATGATGTTGGGTCTGAACAACAGCCGAGGCTCCAGACCACATCTGCATGCTCTTATGCGTCGAGTTGCTGCCACGCCATTGGCTGATTAGATATTTGCATTTCATAAACCACAGATATCCAACACAAAGATCAACATGTGCACACACACACACACACACACACACACACACTACAGACAACATGGTAATCTGTGCTCACCACGGCAACCGTGGCGGAGGTTAGACACTTCATGAAGTTCCGGGCGAACTTGTAGAGACAGTCGAAGGCGTCGGAGTTGGCAGAGCCGGCGAAGCGGAACCCCACAGCCATGCAAGCCCCGGCTATGATGTAGTCATGAGCTTGTCTGAAGGGACCACACATCGGCCCTCATTACACAGACCTACTGACCTATAATGACAGGCTAACTAGGGTTCCTTTTATTTATTCATTTTTGACTGATCTGGTTCGTATTTTTTTTATCTATATATCTATTAATATCTATTTACATAATTATAATTGAAGTAATGTATTATATTTACACTTTTTGGGATCAGTTGTCACAGAATTGTCCAATTATGTTCTAGTTTAGACTTTAAATGTGCATTACTCACGCTAGAGTTTCCATGTTCATATCCTCTGACATCGCTGTGTTGCCAATATTCTCCTGGATTATCTGCACATAAAACAATCTAGATTACTTCTAATATAAAAACCTGAAAAAAGACAAGATGTCTACTACTTTGTTGTAGATGTCACTGTGACCTCTAAGGCCACAGGTAAGAACAGAGGTAGGTGTATGTGTGTGTGTGTGTGGGAGGGGGTCCTTCATGACAAACTAATTGTGTGAGTGTGTGTGTGCGTTCTTACCTGAGGCACATTACTGCTAACCCACTCAGCTTCAGGCAGAATATCATCCCACATGATGATGCACCTAGCTAGAGTCTGACAGAGAGAGAGAGAATGTGAGAAAGACAGAGACCCAAAGAGGGATCAGAAAAAAAAAAAACATAGAAGAAAAAAATATGAAGGTGAAAGGAGAAAGAATACACACACACACTCTTTTTTTCTTTCTCTCTCTCTCTCTCACCCTTAGCAACAGAAACTCAGGCTTGATGAAGTCCAAAAGGAACATGGTGTCTGGAGCCTTTAGCCAATCAGCAATCGACCTGGCGACAGAACCAGGAAGTGACAAGAAGGTGTTAATACTGTCCTAAAACAGGCTACCGACCAATGGGAAGGTAGCATATAATGAGCCATGAAGAGGCAGAAAACTTCTCGACCAATAGCGAGAAGAGAAGTAGGTTTTGAAGAGTGCAGAAAAGACATGCATTTATGAACTAACAGGAAACCTGGGCTGAGATTTATGTACAGCAAGATGGCTGTGTTCATACAGCAGATGTGCAGAAAAGGGAGGATAGATCATATTTTATTATTAAGCCTAGACTCTAATAGTCAAGCCCATGAGTTTGTAAGAGCCACTCCCTTCAAAGACCACACTAATAGATAAGGTATGGACGTATGGTGACAACTGTAACTGCATGGAACTAGCCTATGCTACTTAACCTCTGTGTTCACCTGTTGTTAGTCTTGAGGTAGATCATAGCAAGGGCCAGCGTGGCCCCTGGACACGTCACGTCCACGTTGATGGTGTCACCTTCCTGAAACACATCAGCGCGTCTGACAGTTTATCTTTTGTTTGTTATTGGAGACAAATAAAAAAAATACAAATAAAAAAGCCACAGAAACACATTAGCACAACAATAGCACTTAATATTAGTTAAAAGACCCGTAGCACTGAACTGGACAGGGGGAAAATTCCCAAAAGATGTTTTAAGAAAAAAGAAAAAGAAAAAAAACGCTTCAGAGAATGGGGTCCCTCTCTAGGAGGGTCAGGTGAGCAGCTGAGGTCAAGCATGCTAATTTGGTTTAGCAACCTGGTGCCCACACAGCCTGGTCAAATCAATATTTCTCAGTCAGAATACTAGTGAATATGTAAATATTTCATCAATAGTTCATTGGGTTTGTTGCTGCGCTGTCCGGCACTTTACACTGTGTGTGTCTACCTTGATTTGGTAGCTGGGTGACTTGTGTTTCTCCCTGCTGGCACCTGCTTGGGCTCTGCGGTGTCCCCCGACCATGTACTGGTAGAGCTGCTCTGGGACGTTGAGGTCCGTCATGCCAATCAGATTACTGCCATGCTGTTGGGGGGAGACAATAGGTTTACACTGGTACAGCAATGTGGCGTGCCCCACCCACCTGACACGACAAGCAGTGCCACATACCCCAACCTGGTGTGTGTAACTCACCCCTAGACACACCATGCCCAGGGCCAGTCCAGCAGCCAGTGAGTAGGATTCTCTGTCAGTGCAGTACTCCATCTCTGGACCAGGGGGTCGGCCTTCAAAACACACACACACACACACACACACACACACACACACACACACACACACACACACACTTACTTTAGATTTCACATAAAGTTACATAGTAAATAATTTAACATAATAATATGTTACTACCACCCGTACCAATTTCAGCAAGGAGGACCTCAGCGTTGTGTCTGTGTCCTGTTCCCTGGTACACTAGACCAATGCCAACCACAGCAGCTACCTGTAATGTGAAGGAAAGAGAGGGGAGCGTAGAATCCTCAATATGAAATATTTCATCAACATTGTGTATTATTTTGTCCTTCCACACTGTGTGGCCAAGACCAGCGCCTTTATGTGTACAGTATATATTATGTGTTCGTTTATACATATATACTATACATATATGTATATGTTATTTATTTATTGTAATACACATGGTGCGCTTGTGTAGGCATACTGACATGTAAGCACATGCTTAAGCATACAGTCTACCTGGACATTGTGTGGTACGTCTAGCTCAGTGGATGTGGGCGGGAGCAGGGCAGGGATGTGTATACTGAGCAGGCGTGTGATTGACATGTCCATGGTGCCCAGTTTGGCTGAGGACACTCCCAGCAGGAGACCAATACTGGTCATCTCGTGCCCCTGACAGAGAGAGAGGGTGCAGACATTGCGTTAAACGTGATATAATACGCATCTGTGTGCTACATGGCAGATGCTTTTATTCAGAGCTCCTTACAGTACAATGGGTGTACAGAGTTTGGGCACGGCCCCGCTCTGTTACTTCTTCGCGATTGTGCGGTTGAGTTTTCAAACGATATATTTCAAACGTTTCGTTTTATTTAAAGGAAATACACACTTCTGTAAATAAGCTGTAAACACAGATACTGTGGTTTCTGAATGTCATTCATTCGCTCAGATTACCAGAAAAGTACACGTAATATTGAAACCACCACCAAACGTATGGTCATACAATCCTAAACAGAAACTGTTCACCAACATACTGTCCTACTCTTTTTTTTTTTTTTAAAGATGAAAATCTATCTGGCTGTTAATCAATCTGTTAGAATTGATAGCTGTATCTGAAGGACCTTTAAAGTACAAATCAGCTCTCTGTGACGGAGAAAACACAGAAGCAACAGGACAGACAGCTCTCATTAGACCCCTGTGGGCAGGGTTCAAATTAAGCGTATGTCAGTCTGTGTCAGACACGCTGTCTAGAATAGATCAGTGCTATTTGCTGGGAACATTTTAAATGACATTGGTAATTGTTTTCACATCTTTATAAACCTATAGAAACATAGTCCAAGTAAGTAAGCCAAATACTGTAGGTGTAACCGACTATATCGCATCATTGCAATCCTCTTTCTTCTTTCTTGAAATAACTTGTCTCAGGAGAAATGTAGATTAGTCTAGTAGATATAGTCTTTAGAGAAAGCTAAGAATTGTGAAATCTCAACATTTTAATTTGCATTTGGAATTTATCATGCTTACATCCCACAAATAAGATCGACATCCCGTCTTCACACTGTTGATTTTTTAAATCTAGAAGAATTTAGCCTGTTTTTTGTCATTTACTCGCAGCATCCTGTCGTTTCCCCCCCCCCGACCTAAAAACATGCAAAACCGGTTCCGTTTTAATGCACTCAGAGTGAGCAGTTTCACTCTGACTGACTTAAATGCAGGACCACTGGTCTCGTTTTCAGTCACTCAAGGTAATCGTGTATTCGTGATAGCATGTCACCCTTGTTTAGCAAGTGGTGAATGTTCCATGCATTATACCTTGGTGAGGTAGTCGTGTATGTTGAGCGTGGCCAGCTTGGTCAGATGACCATTCAGACCCAGGGCCATGAGGAAGCCTGCGTACTCATTGGCCAGTTCAGGGCTCTTTGGCTTGTTGTAGGCTATCCAGGCTGAGTCCACCTTTGAAAACAAACACACAGGCATGGTCTTTAACCTGTAAACACACACACACACACAAACACACACAGACACACACACACCTGTGAGGCAGGGGCTATTTTCAGTCCAGCAGCGACTCCATTGTGGAAGCTGGACCAGCTGGTCATGTTGGGGGGGACGTCGATGTTCCCACTGTTGAGATCCACCATGGTGTTCCTGGGAGGGGCCCGGCCTGGAGACACGCATACACAGAAACACTTAACACCAAGTCCTGTTTAGTTGTCTTACGCACATTATTACTAATTAGTAATCTTGCTATTCACATCAGCTTTTAGCCATACAACTCACAGTAAGTACAACGGATGCTTAGTAGATCATTGTTGGGATTGTTGGGTATTGACCCCAGAACCCCGTGGCTATCCTGCCCACCATTAATCTGCCTAATTAAAAAGGTAGATCATGCATGTCAACAGACATAGGTAGAACATTGGGGAGAGTATGCAGGACTGCTTCAGCTGCACTGGCTAAATGGGGGAGACTCTGGTAGCGGGAAGAGTGTGTGGGGATGAGAGACCCACATCACCTGTAAGGTTTAGTTTGGGCACAGGCAGAGGTTCGGTCAATACAGGGTGGTAGGAGAAGAGAGTGAAGAGCCCTCGGCCAACCGGGAGAGCCATGGTCCTCTGACACAACTGGAGGAGCCTGAGAGAGAGAGAGTGAGAGAGAGAGAGAGCATGTGATGTATCAACAGACCTGCTTTAAGCACAAACAACACACCAAATACAACGAACGAGGAAAAATGAAAAATAAAGAGACAGAAAGAAGAGACTAACAAGGGGAATTGAGAAGAAAAAAGAAAGAAGATAAAGACAAATACATAATGAGCATGGAGGGAAAAAAAGAAACGTAGTTGGGGAAAAACAGCAATTACAGGAGATCTGTAGCTAAACAGCCGTAAAATACATAGCTAATAACTGTTTTTCACAAGGGGAGGGGAAGCCTCTAACGCCATGTTTGTTGCCAAATAAGAGGACACACACACACACGCACGAGAGACACATAGGACCCCTACTTGTTTTCTTTTTCCTCTATGTACTCGTGGTCGGAGACCTCCGGAAGCTGGACCACGCTTACCCGGACCGGCCTGGAGCTCTGCAGAAGCCTCCTGACCTCCTGGACCCTCAGGTCCTGGCTCCATATTAGTCCTGTGACCTGGAGAGGAGAGCAGAGAACAGGAGGAGTTTATAGCGTGTCCCGTCTGCACAGTAGTTTGAGAACATAATGACCTTTGCCCCTGGCGTCTGTTACCTCCTGGATGATGTCAGACATCCCATCCTCCTCCTCATCTGCCTCAGTGGTGGAGGGAGGTTCCAAAGATATGCCTGAACTTACAGACTAGACACACACACACACACACACACACACGTCAGTAAAGTATTCAACCCTACTTTCTCCTTGACCCTGTGTCCCAAAGAAACTAAATTCATCTTATGGTTAAATAAGGTTTAGTCAAACATTTCATTTCACATTTTAAATCATGTTTAAAACAGGGTAGAGTAATTATTTGGACAAAATCCCTCAGTTGAGAGGAACTACTTTTAGAGGCAACCACCACTTACTGCCATGCTGTCTAAATACAAATCTGTACGTGCACACAACACATGTGGTGTTCACGTCTTAATCCCATTAAATAATCTTAATTCATCAGATCAACCCTTGGCCTAGCCCCTCAGATCTACTGGAATCGTATGTTGTTGCTTTTTCAAATCATGAATTACTCAGGTCAGGTTCATTACTGGACACCCTCGGAGGGAGTAATGAAATTCACTTCACAAATGCCATCCAATATAAGCACTTCCCATCTTGTCATTTCCTCTTTGTTTTGATCGGCAGGAAATGGTGTTAAAACTAACTAGCGTACATAGCCCCAATGTCTCAATTCAACAACACACCCGTCCCTTGTGTTCATTTGAACCAAGGGTTTAGTGGTGAGGGTTTGAAATAAAAGCAAATGGGATTAAGCCCATATGTAACCATCTTTTCTCCACTCTGCCCCCTTTGGACAATAAATATATATGTATTTATTAATTCATGTGATGTGAATCACACACTATATGGGATTTAACCAGTGTCTCTGGTTGTTAAATCTTATCCAACTCACAGCTTTGCCCTTGGTCAGGTTCATCTTGTGGGCCTGTTTGGTCAGGTCCTGACGACCAATCAGGAGACAAACCTCCTCAGACCAATCAGAGCACGGCTGCTCTCGGCAACGGTAAATGGCCTCTCTGATTGGAAGAGCAACACCAAAGGGGACTGACTCTAGATCCTTTAGTGTGAAATCTAGTACAATAAAGTGAGAGCAAAGGAAGAGAATTAAGTGACGCATAGTGTGAATAATTAAAAAGAAACACTAATTGTATGTCTGTAATACTGCATCATACCTTCTGATGTAAGCCAGACCACCAGCTTCTCAGCAAGACTTTCATTGGATAAATCCATTTTTACACTGCTATGTCTACAATTAACACAAACTGAATATTAGCCTGATGACAAATTATTTATGAAATGTGTAATTCATTAAATTATATATTAAAACATAAAGGTTTCTCCAGGTAGGATTGATCAGGTTAATGTGTAATATTTTGCACATTTACTACAGGTTAAGATACTGTACAAGACCAAAAGGATGCCTTTACAGGGAACCTTAACTCTGCACAAATCAGGAATAAAAATAGTATTTTTTTTTTGCATAGCTAGAATTACTCATCTTAAAAAAGGGGAACAAAAAAAGGGGCCCTATTTTAACAATCTAAGCGCACGGTCACAGCGCCAGTCCCATGGTTCAAAAGGGTTGTACTTGATATTTCATGGGTGTGTTTTGGGCGTCATCTCCCATTCCCTTTAAAAGCCAGGAGAGCTTGCACCTTGGCGGGTTGCTATTATAATGGCACATTTGGGCGCAAGTGCATTTACTATTTAAACAACGTGGGCGCTGAAAATGACAACTGCGTCGGTCTGAAACTAGCAAAGACACTTGCTTAAAATAGGATCGTTGTAAATTGGAAGACAAATAATGAAAAATAATCCCAGTCACTATTCTCTCTAAACAGTCTCCCATGAAAAGTGCCAAAAGACCAGGGTGTGTTTGGGTGTCTTTATTTAGGATGTTAATATTATCCATATGATCTTAAAGAATCCTTTCAAATGGGGCATGTAGTGGCCTTCTCACCTTCTACTTGGTGGTTCACTGCAACAGGATTTTTGACCTGGGAGAGAAATCAAGATGAGAAGAGGAAAGTTACATCACAAGAAGAGGGGCCAATAACCTTAACGTAATATCAGGGTGTATGGGTATGTTGTGTAACCAAGGAAGCAACAGAAATTAAGAACAATTACAAGGCTAGAATCTTAATATAAATCAATACAAGGTCTAGACCAGCTTGCGAATTAATAAGGTTTCTTTAAGACTATGCAGGGATGGGTCTTTTTAGACAGCGGGTTGTTAGTCATTTTGAAAGCTTTCCTCAAATCACAACTACGCTGCGAGTTAATGCCCGTTGCTCTGTGTCTGTACTGTATGCTGTACTGCATGGGTTAAAGGGATAGTTGATAAGTCTTATCTATGCCCAGTTTGCCATTCACTCATGACATTATCTATCAGTAAATGCTAACACTAATCCATCATTCACTGGGTGATCACTATGGAAAAAGCTGCATCTCCTCAAATTCGTATTACTGAGAATTTTTGGGCACTTATGACCAATGGATTTTCCTAGAAATTTCCTAGCACGATCCCAGGACTCCGGGTCTTTTTGGTAGCTGCCTTCTACTGACTATTCACAAGTAGATACGTTCTGTGTAAAATCCCATCTAGACTCTCTGTGTCTGTTCCTGCTGCCTAGACCCCCTGCCTCCCTGTGTTACTAGGCCCTGGAGAGTAGCAGTATGGCACTGGTGGTCAAAAATGTTTAAACATACACACACAGATGCACAATATACAAGTCACATGATCTAATGGTGGTCACAATAACAAGGCAGACAGACACACACACTTGACACTTACCTGGCGATAGCTTGCTCAGGTATCTAAACATGTTGGTAGACGTGGCATTTTCATCTCCAACTATATAGAGAGAATAACTCTGGGAAAAGAGACAAAGAAACAGAGATAAAGTAGGTGTGTGAGCATCACCTTATGAATGAATGAGCGCCTCTAGAAAACTTGCACTATACCCGTTTTTTTGTTATTTAATTTAATTTCATGAAAGACTAAACTGACTAAATTAAACAAACTACATTTACATGATTTGCATGATTACATATACATAATATTTAAAATAAAACCAGACTACCAAATTTTGGAATAAATAAAATAGTGAATGCCAATGCCTTGGCTATTATGTTGTTATTGTAAGTCAACAATAGCATATAATGTATCTGCACTATAATGGCCCTCTGCTGTCGGTGATGCTATTATCATAATAGCGCAAACACACAAGTGAAACAAATTTCCACTGTGTGCATATTGGCCCGCCGACCAGATTTACTGTGTTGAATTGTGTCCCCACCTACAGAAGACCTCTTAAGACGGCTTCTGTTCAAGTCCATTGAAAGACGAGAAGCAAACACACACACAAAGCAGATCAGACACACTCCTGTCTGTTTTCGTCAATGTCAGGCTTAGGCCCCGTCCTTACGGAAACTATTTTTGCCGTTTTGTTGTTACGGGGCCTGAAACCGCAGACTTTTGAAAATGGGTTACAGAGTGGAGACTTTTAAAAACGCAATCTTTACGTCGTCATGTCGACAGGCAAAAACGGAGCTTTTTGAAAACGATGCAAAAAGCTAAGTTACACCGTCACCTACTGGCCTGGCATACATACTACAGCGTTTTTAACTTGTTTTTGCGTTTCCATGTGGACGCGGAGGAGTTCTCGAAACACTGTCGCAAGGATGCAAATCTTTTTGAAAACGCAACAAAACTTTGTTTTCACAGGCTTCAGTGTTCAGTGTCTGCTAGTCTCCATGTCTATCTTTTTGTCTATTTACATGTTTATCTCCATTGTTCAAATGTATCTCATTGCATCACTGGGTATCTATAGGTCACTTGTCTGCCTCTCTACCTCTCTGTCTGTCTGCCTGTCTTACAGCCCATGTCACCTCCCTCTTAATCTTGAGGCACACTGGAGGGTTGCAGACTGGTTAAACGAAGGTTAACACAAACTAAAGGGCATGCTGAGAGACATTGGTAAGATGCACGCACACACATATATGCTTCCTCCCTTGACCCAATTGCTTTTATGTCAATGAGAACATAAAAGCAGAGGCCGGCATGTTACTCACACAGACCGTCCAGACATGTCTCAATTACAAGTGAACCCATTTGCCCCCATTATGTGTCTCATCTAATAAGACAGCATGCGCACACAGACACACGCGTCACTTTACATGGGTAATGGAAACCCCTCCACGAGGTGACATTTGTGAGGGTAACAGGTGCTGTTAAAAGCAGCTACAGCTGATGTGCAACCTTTCTCATGATGTTGAGCGGGGGCAGGGGGCTTGAAATCGTGGTGGGGTTCAGGGGTTCCTGTGGGGGCTCCAGCGGGCCCAAGGAAAACGTCATCACGACCAATCAGAATACATTGTGCTCCATCTCAGGTGATACGACATCATCTGCTAAATCAATGAATCAAGTGACAAGTGGCTGTCCCTACCAGGATCAGGAGCCTTGTCCTCTGACAGATGCCCGGCAGGAAGGGGAAGGGCGGGACTTCCTCCCCTCTCAGGCAGCTGCTGAGCCAGCCAAACACGCTGGGAGGCTTGGCCCTCAGGAATGACAATCGCTGCATCTGGTCGATCTGAGCTGAAAGGACAAAGAGGCGAGACATTGGGGAGTTAAGACATACCGGACATAGTAAGAAAATATATCTGCCATATACAAGTCCATACATGGGGAGAGGGCTAGTGGTCTTGCTCAAACATACAGTAAGCCCTTTTTACACATGGCTACAAGCCGGTTAGAGCCACTCTCTTATCAAAGTGCGATGCTGACGTAATTTGTTTTTAATCTGCAAGACTGCAGATCGACCTTTCTCTGCCAACGCTGTTGTACAACGTTGCGCTCTTTGGTCACGCGTCTGGTTCCGGAACGCCAGATTGCTATGTAAAAGGACACACTGGGGTGGCAATAGGCCTGCCTCTGTTTGGTTTAGTATAAAGCTAATGCGGCATAGTGACAGGTCTCCTTAATGGCATTATTGCGGGATCTCTGTATAAAAAGGGCTATAGACTCCAACCAACTACACAAAATGTGTTGTCTCTTGACAGAGTGCTATTATTAGTAAATGAATGGTCTCGCACCCTGGTCCAAGTGGCAGGTCTCTGTGAAGCTGCTGATTAATGAAGGGTAGTCTCTCCAGTACAGATCAACATAGTGCTTCAACTGGAGGTCCCTGCACAAAGTGAGGGGAGGAAACAGAGAGAGAACTAAAGACAGAAAGAAACTAAGAACATAGGAAAGTCTTCATACTATCACACAACACATTGTGAAAGCAATACTGATGACACTCATTTAGTGCTGTCGCCCATCTCAATGTTGCGAGTCAGATCATATACTTCTCTGAAGGGATATAAAAAGGCACAGTCCTCCGAGAGGCCATGGCTCTACCTCTAAATATTGGGGCAGCAACAAGCCACTTACCGCTAAATCCAATCTAATATGGATGCATTTCCTGGCATTTAGCTCGTGGAATTTTATTTATAGTAATTAAGAAACTAACTTGGCCTAATTAGTGACTGTCAGACGTAGCTAAGCATTGTGCTTGACATCAGATAATCAATTTTTTTTTAATCCCATTGCCTAGCCCAAAACCTCCCCCACTTCTATCATCCATATATAAACTACCGTGGTCGCTTTTAAAAGAAAAGTACACTTTTTGGCCAATAAAATACCATCATATTGATCAGAGATACAGTGTATACAATGTTAATGTTGTAAATGACTATTGTAGCTGGAAAAAATTTCGGCAACCATCACCCCTGTGTTCCAATGGCACGTTGTGTTAGCTAATCCAAGTTTATCATAAAAAGTCAAACTGATCATTAGAAAACCCTTTTGCAATTATGTTAGCACATCTGCAAACTGTGATGTCTATTTGTTTTAGTTCTTGCCACAAATAAAATAATGATTGTTAAAAAATAATTGCAGATTAATGATCATTAATTATCCGTATAAATTTTTTACATACTGTACATACATAGTTTCCATTGTGATTTATCATAAATTACAAGTTTTATTCAGAACATCTACAGTATGTTGGTGTAATTACCATAATGGGTGAAGTAACTGGTCACAGCATATCACAAAACAAAATCCTGTTTAAAGTTCACTTTCCCAGAGCCCACGTGTTAAAGTAAGCACTGCCTAGTTCACGTGTTCAGTGTCAAGAACCAATGTCAACGATGAATGGCCACTTCACCACATCACAACAAGGGGGGCTTGACTTTAATGCACACAATGGGTGAAATCAGGATTGTTTTGACTATGAATGTGCATTCACAGAATGATAGTGGGGAGGGGCTAGGTGATTGGCAGGCCCTGGTTTATTATTTTGCAATTATGAAACACACACACACGCAAACACCTCCAACATCTAATACTCAGACACACACGCTCTCCGACTCCCACCACTATTACATGTATGATAGTCAAAACAGCCCTACATAATGCTTTAATACTAGCAAGGAGAAACACACGACTTATCGTGACAAATGACATTCTCCAACCACAATTCACATACACAAGTTACAACCAACTATTAAAACAAACAGACACCTTCTTATAAACACACACACAGTTTCTGCAACCTGCTCAACCTCCTGTAGACAAACACCCAGACCTACACAGGCCCCTCTGTACCTGGCCAGCTGTTGCAGCAGACAGACCAGCGAGCTAGCCCCTGCTCTCTGCAGCTGGTCCAGCTGCAGCTCCTGGTAGAGCAGGTGGAGAACGCAGAACAGAGCCGGCATGTGAGAGAAGAGAGGAGCGGAAGTGTCCAGCTTCAGAGACACACTGCAGGGAGGAGACACCTGGAGGAGGGCAAAGGAGACGAGGGACAAGGCAAACACACCAGAGAGGAGGGGATACATTCAACAAGAGAAGGATAATTAAGTTAGCATCATTGTGAAGTCAACACAAAAGAAACAACAAGCGATCACTCCACCGTTGCTGAATACATACAGAGGACAGGGGGGCTGTCTCAGCAGACATGTGGGTGGTGGGGCAGGCAGGTTGGGACACCATCTGACGATGATAGTGACACCCCAGCATGTAGTCCCAGTCCTACAGAGGCCACAGACCACAGAGAGTCTACGTTTATTCAAAGAAGCGATGATTGAAGTATCTTTATTTAGTGTGTTTTAATTACATTTTCTCTTTTATCTTTATATGATAATGGTGTCCCGTACAGTAGACATCAATATTTTACATTTTCCTTGGTGGGGTGGAAAGTTGCTATGCAGGAATACCGGACTGGACCTTTAAATAGCCAAAATGAAACAATGCGTCTGTTGGTATGACCCCAGCGGAGGACATTATCTTAAATGAACCACTATTTCCAGTACTGGAAACTAAAGTGCTAATCCTGTGCTATACAGGATTCACAGCATCAGGAAGACACACAAACACACCTCATCAGAGCCTCCATCAGAGGGACGGGCCTTCTTGGCTGCAATCACTGGAGAGAGAGGCACTTCAAAATGGAGCTGGGGGTTAATTACAGGAGGACAGCCGGGGTCAATGAGGGCCGCCTATTGGTTTCAGAATAGTGGCATAGTGTTAAGTGTTGCCTCACGTTGCGTGTCCAGCCCAGGCGCTCAGTGTTGTAGCCCATGAGAGTCATGAAACAGGTGACAAAGAGGTTCCACTCGGTGTGTGCACTGGGTCCTCCAGGGGCATTGTAGATGTTATACCACTTCGCCAAGACCTGGGCAGAGAGATTATTACTACATACTGCAGGGTATTGGCTATATTATATAGCTGTTGTGTTATTTACTTATTCACAGTAATTTTGTTGGAGAAAAAAAAACAAAAAAAACATTTGTAAAATAATTACAGTATTTCGACTAATTCTACCAACAGTTCAGTTCTAATATGTCCACATACTGGTTAAATACAAGACTAGCATTAACTGTTATGAAAAATGCCACCGTGTTGAAAAAAAAAAAAAAAGGGTGAATTGTAAATTTAAAGTTAAGAGTTTCTCGCTGCTCCTACAGAGGAATCGGGCCTACTGCTGTAACCTTCTTCCAAAACGGTCAATTGTTTCTTGCAACTACTAGAAACCAATACACTGTATTGTGCAGCACCACTGAAGGTCTGTACCCACCTTAAGGGCTGCTTCTTTGGGCAGGATAAAGCGAATGGCTTGGAGACACTTCCTCACTAAAAAAAAAAAAGAAAAACAGAAAAGAAAGGACACAATTTTAAAACTTTTAACAATACCTTGACTTGGAATAAAAGAAAAAAAACTTAAATGACTTATTGGTGTCAGGCCTTTCACAAGAAAGTTTACTCTCAGTCAGGGGTTTTGCATTGTGAGAGAAAATACTCCTCATGGTGTATATTGGAAAACAATGATTTGACTTCAACTAAATCCTTCAGTTGAGAAACTACTTTAAACTAAATTAGAGACCAAAAGAACAAAAAGAAAATTGGCTCTCCCTGCTTTCTGAGGTCTGATGTTCCTCCGGTGTGACCATGTCTCTTCTCTCAGCGAACGAATGAACAGTACTAACTACAAAAGTAATAAGTGTTACGATACGGTGTGTCCGACACCTAATCAAGTCACCAGGCTATCTTAATTAGATGGCGGGCTGGGAAAGGTCAGGGAAGAGGGGGATAAATGCCATTTCATTAGCAGCAGAATGCCTCATCTGTAAGATCAATTACTACATAATGGGCAGCAACAGAAAAACACAAAATCACAAAATCACACTCAAAGTGGATCATTACGTTAGCAACAAACTCAGCATACATGCTGCCCCTGTGCATGCAAGCAAGGCTTTTATCAACACAAGGCAAAATAGAACACTGGATAAGTGAAAATTAAAAACTTTCTAGTTCACAGTCAAGATTCCCTACACTCAAAATTGGGTTTTCCATGTACTCAACTCCTCTTGGTGGCTTGTGCTTAGCTATAAAATTCATTTAATGTTTAGTATTTCCCACCGGGATAGTTTTTTCTAATTTTTCCACTGAAAAGGCATGTAACTAACTATCACCCATCTTAAAGAAAATGTAGTTTCCTTGAAAAAAAAAAAAAAACCTTCCTGGTGTACTTGCGATAGCAATAGCCGTTTGTGTGGAGATGATATAAAATTAGCTAAACATGACAACATTGTGCGAATTTAAGATGTAATCCAGAGCAATCTGAAATGGTTGTAATTTACTATATAAAAAAAAAAAAATCAAGTCAATGTGATTATATGGTGGAAAAAACATTTAACTAAATATTCAATAGTATGTTTTAAGGGTTTAGAATCTGTAGGTCTACAGAAAACCTAGGCATCATACAGTTTTTCCCACAAATGAAAAGAGAACTAAAGTATCTAGTCCATTATCAGGCACACACACAAATACATAGATTCAAGGCTTTACTAATGCTATGATCTAATGGTCTTTAGTAAAAGAGTGTGTGTGTGAGGTTTAAGCAATATACTCTATATACGTTTATGTGTGACCATATAAATGTGTCTACCGGTACAGGATTTGCTATACAGCTTCTGCCAAACCTTGTGGGGTGGCCACCATCCGGCGGTGTGGAGCCACATACATATTTAATAGTATTTAATTCAATGGATGGGCCAAAAATAGATATTATGCGATGGTCATTTCAAGAAAATAATTATCATAATAATAATTATCTATACCCCAACTGTGACATACATTGTGATGGAAGGCTTTGTCTGGCTTTGTCCCTAATGTGTGTGTGTGTGTGTGTGTGTGTGTGTGTGTGTGTGTGTGTGTACTGGCATTCTCAATCTATCCAGATTATATGTCATTGTGTAGCCACGTAGGACAGCACTCAAACCTAATTTACAGGACCTGACTGCAGTATGACTCACACGGTGTATGGGAGCATTTGTGTGTGCGCGCTGGTACGAGTGACGCGTACAAACGTACTCAGAAAGCAGAAGGCAAGACAAAGAATATCTGGTTCTCTGTGTGTGCATGTGTGTCTGCATTTGGGCAGTGTGACACAATAAACGAGAAAATTACTATTCAAGTAGGTCAGGGTGAGCGTGGCCCAGCTCCCACTGGTCTATCATCACGAAGTACACAGAGGAGAAGGAGAACAAGTGTGTGTGTCATGGGCCAGGTAGTGTTAACCTTACCCAGCTCGGAGGTAGCGATCTCGGGGATGGAGATTCTCAGCATAGTCCCATTGTTTAGCACCTAGAACACGCACACACAGAGAGTGAAAATATATACAGGAGCAAATATAAGATTCATATAAACGACTCCATACGCACTGTAAAACTTTTCTAAACAAGATCATTCTGAAGGTGACTGCCTGTGGTTCCTTTTATTCCAGCAAGCTGCTTTAGCAAAACAGTTGTCAGCTGGTCTTACAACTAATCAATGAATAGTGGCAAAGTGTCCAACTGCCAGCCAGCAGCCACTTTGTGTCACTTGTAAAATGATGGTGTGTGTGAGTGTATATCTGCGTGCGTCTGCTTGCATGTGCCCACACACATAAATGACAGTTGATAAATTAGTGCGAGTCTGGTTGGGACAGCGTGCGATCGTCCCTCCAGGGCTACAGATGATGTTTATATTAGGCGTGACAATATTCATCTAGAAGGCACAAATAACATCACACAATCACACCTATTCAGTCCTGTGTCACAAATGACACCGACCTAATGAATAGCTGTTGTTGTGAAGCAGGAGACTCTTATATTTATTGTGCACCAATAGAATAAACTTTGAGTCTTTGGATAAGGGCATACAGTATCAAAGACCATCTCAGAGGAACTGTATATCAAACGATTTAGTAGGAAAATCCAGCACTGTAGCCACCCCCCACAACACACACACACACACACACACACCGCCCACATACCAGCGTGACACGGTTGCAGACAGGGTCCCGCAGGGAGTGGATGTAGGGTGGGGCCTGGTGGAATGTGCAGTCCTCCAGCCATGAGGTCTCGTGGTGCTTGGTGTTAGGGCCTCTGGGCTCCGACAACGGAGACGGCATGACAGCCTGGGTAGAGGCGAGGAGAGAGGGGGGTGGGCAGGGGGGGTATGGAGAAGGAGGGAGAGAAGGCATGACAAAGAAGAAAAGGCTATTAGATATAGCAGAACAGAGGGCCTTTTTTGATCAAATAAAAAGATCAAATATGTTTTAATATTTTTATGTGCACATCTCTTTTCAATGCTGTTCAATGCTACTATTTATGTATTTTTACATTGTTAGATTTATGCATTAGAAACAGGAGCCCATACAGTATAAGGGCTTCTGCAGGCAGAGGCAAAACATTACATGACAACTTTTTTGTAATATTGTTACATCTTTTGTTTTAATCAAATTAGTTATAAAAACACACCTGCAGTTACCAAAGTGAAAAGCCAAAAGCCTGTACAAGCCAAACTCGGCTCATGAGTACCATTAATTGCAACAATCTTGTACGTAGGAGCTTTGATAGAGGCTACAGTCAATCCATGCAGCGACGGCCAACACCCAATACAAACAAAGCCTCTTGTAAAGGCTTGGCCGTACCTCGTCCAGTCTGCGGATGTGTCTGCCGGTGGCGTTGGCTGGCGTGCTGACGCTCTCCATTGGAGTGGGAGGCTGGGGGACGTGGTTGGAGAGGCTGAAGGTCGGCGACAGGAGGCCCGGGACGAACACCTTGCTGACCTAGGAGCAGAACACACTGGGAGTTACTCATCATGTCAACCAGACTAGGATACTCTACATACAGTAATCAATTACAGCGCACACTTTATTTATTTTTATATTTTTGCTGGCCATATATTTTCGTGTTTATATTTAGACATCAAACTTAAGTTTTTCTTTTGGCAGAGGTCCCAGACAGAGATTGGCAGCCACGAAACATACCCACACAAAGGATGTGACCAGAATCAGCAAAATGGCATTCATTGGAAATAAACAGAGGTGTGAACACCTCTAAAATGCTTCATCCTTACCCGAGTGACTCCTGTGTAGAGAACCAAACTGCCACTAGCCTCTAGGACCAGCATGGAATCGATGTCCTACGATAACATAGAATGTTAGTCACACACACAGGTACAGTACCAGCTGTACCAGCTGTGATCTGATACCGATCTAAGCTGATTCTACTTCTACTATCACCATGACTTGTCCCAACTGAGAAATGCTTTATAACAGAGACAACATTCATTTACAGTAGATGTAAATTATATAAAGATGAGAGGGAAGCTCAACCTTAACCCTGAATAAAAAATAAATACCTAAATACCCTTAATTTGTATAGTGAATTTATACAGTGTTAATGAAATACTCATCCTATTGAGCTCTGCAGGGCAGCAACAGGTATACTGCAACAGCAGTAAGATTAGGATCTGATTACATTAATATACATTAGACTAGTTCACTGCTACAACATTTAACAGGAATAGCCTTTTTCATATGTATAGATTTCTGGTCTAAACATATCAATTTAACAACTGTATGTCATCTGACAGATATGAAGCTCAACATCATGTAAAACCTATTCAGCTATACTTATTGTAAGTTGCTTTGGATAAAAGCGACTTACAATATTTAAACGTCAACAGTATAAGTTGTGTAGGTTTTGTAACAAAGTTGCAGTACTTCCGACTAATTTCACTGACATTTAAACTTAAAGTCTAAAAGTAAGAAAACATTCAGAAAACAGCAAATATTTAGCACAATTTAATCACAATTTTCCCTCGTCATTTTTTTTAAAACCCGGCATCGTTAACATTAGCATGGATGCTTGTTTCATATAAAGCAACATTTGACTAGAAAGACATGACATTTCAGTGAAAATTATATCAATCTGTAATTTAAATGTGTAAATGAATAAATTAATAATAAGATTAACCGACTAGTATTTCTTGTGCCAACTAGCTAGGGTAGCAACGTTTAATCGACTAAATCGCACTCATCCCCAGTTCCTCCAATGTTAGAAGTCTGAATTCCAAAAACAAAAAACCTTTAAAAATGAATCTTATGATGCATCAGTACCTGCAAAGGCTCTGCATCCTTGGCAGAGATGGTCGTGACAGAGGCAAAGATCAGCTGTGACGTATCATTGCTTTTGATGAACTTCACACATCTATGAAGAAAAATGAACAAGCACAAAAAACAATTAACATTATAAGAAAGGAGGAGAAACAGGAAGGAACAGTAAAAGAATAATTTATTCACATTTACCTTAAGAAAGACATAATTGTTTCTAAAGGCCCTTTTACATCAAGCGCGATTTTGTTGAGCGTTTTATTCGTCAGTTTAATTATTTTAAATGTATTTTACTAAATAGCACCATATACACACAATGCAAAAATGTGGCATTTATTATAATTGCTTCAAGGTCGATTTTTCATACAGTAGTTTCGCCCAGCAATGAAATTGGGTTAGCCAATCACAATGAAGCATTGATGTCACATGACAATGTAACCCATTGTTTACATTCTGCAATAGCCAGCAAAAGTTTTAATAAGGGCCATAAAGACATATTGGAACTGGGGCACTCATCCTGAAATACTGCCTGTAGTTTCAACTGCTCCTGAACAAGATAGTGGCACCCCAATTTAGTTTTTTGTTGTCGTTTCAATTCTAGTACAAAGTAAGTGTCGCTGGATGATTATTTATTATACATTTATGAAGTCAGTCATCCCTTCCTTGTTTTTTCCTTTTTTCTCACCCACCTGAAACTTTCTTGGAATTATGTCGAAAGATTTCAAATGTCATGTCGCAACAGATGTAGTGTGTAATAGTTTTGACATGACATTTTGCCTAGTTTTTTCCAAATTTTCCGTGTTTGATTGACATTAGCCAATCCTTTGCACCTCCCTCTATTCCCACACTTCCTGTCTATAATTTAAATGCTTTCGCCGCCCTCTCCACAGAAGATATCAAAACCGGGCCACTATCTGCCCACTCCCTTCATCTCTTCTCCAAGCCATCTCAAATGACATCCTACCATTCTTCACCTCACTGATCAATTCCTCCCTGGCCACAGGCTCGGTCCCAGTTGCCTTTAAAACAGCTACAGTCAGACCGCTACTCAAAAAAACAACCCTGGACGCATCTGCAGCTCAGAACTACAGGCTGGTATCTCTCCCATTTCCTTCTTATCCAAAACACTCGAACGCGCAGTCTCTGACCAACTGTCCTCCTACCTCTCACAACACAACCTCCTGGACCCCCACCAATCTGGGTTCAAGGCTGCTCACTCTACTGAAACCGCTCTTCTCATGGTGACTGAAGCCCTGCACACTGCTAAAGCCTCCTCCCTCTCCTTAGTCCTCATTCTCCTAGACTTGTCTGCAGCATTCGAGACGGTAAACCACCAGGTCCGTCTATCAACCCTTGCTGAATTGGGCGTTGCAAACTCCGTACTCTCCTGGTTTGAGTCCTATCTGACAGATCACTCCTATCGAGACACCTGTCCAAACCCTGCCCGCTTACCACTGGGGTGCCGCAAGCATATGTGCTGGGACCCTTACTCATCTCACTGTACACTAGATCTCTTAGCTCTGTTAGTGTCTTCTCATGGATTCTCCTACCACTGCTATGCCGACGACACCCAACTCTACCTCTTATTCCCCCCATCCGACACGCAGATCTCAACCAGAATCTCTAATTGTCTCGCTGACAGTGCTTGGATGTCTTCACATCACCTCAAGCTCAACCTTGAAAAGACAGAGCTACTCTACCTCCTGGCAAAGAACTGCCCTCAAGTGGACCTGTCCATTACCCTTGGACAACCAACTGTCCTGTGCACGACTCGAGCACTTTGGCGTTAGCAATTATAGACTGTTTGAAGAGTGAATGATAACTTTCAATTATTGCAATTATTGGCAGTTTGAGGAGCGAATGATAACTTTCGAGTAATGTTCTGCAGATGCATAGGTAAAATATCCTCGTTACATGATGCTGCGCTTATTCTGGAAGAATGCTATGGGCTTGCAAAAACTGGTGGTTAACCAGTTCAACTTTTGACAAATGTAGTAATTGTGAGTCGCTTTGGAAAAATGTGTCTTCTAAATGCTGTAAATGTAAAATGTAAAATGCAAATAGGATAACCATGTGAGGCATGACATTTTGAATAGAAAAGGAGAACACATGTTATTGTGAGTGTGCGTATGTTTACCTGAGTTGTTGGTGAGACTCCACCAGGAAACAGAGGTACTGGTTCTCGCAGAGGTCAGAGGTCAGGAACACTTTAGATGCCTGGCTGCTCATTTCCCTAAACACCAACACTGATTAGTTTTCAGAAACGACGTGCAAGTGCAAAATAAAAAAATAAAAAAACCTAACCTCTTTTACTTTTTATTACCAAGCTACTTTGACTGTTACATCTGCCATCTTGTTTTCAAAACAGAAGGTCAGAACATCTGACCAATCATAAATTCTAATAAATCAATAATATTCAATACATTTATTTAACTTTTAACTTTTTCAATTCTGAAAAAAAAAAAAAATCTTAACATCCAATATTTACAATGCCTGTGACATTTATATATGCCATACCGGCATAACAAAATAAATAAACAAATAAAAACATGGGAACATCGTTCAGCCCTGTGTGGTACCTCGGCAGGCCAGCAGCAGCAGTCTCGCTCCACAGCTGCTCCATGCAGAGGTCCGGCACAATAGGCTCCATCTCAGGAACCAGCTCCAACTCATTGGTGGTGCTGTTAGGAGAGAGCAACTGGCTGTTGTGCCCCCTGGGGGACAGGCTGTGGAAGGACATGTTGAAACGAGACGCACCTGAGAACGATGGAGCCGCCATGCCAGGAGAATGGGAGCGACTAGGGAGAGGAGGAATATATATTTATACAGTACACAAACAAAACGCCATCGTTAACTATGAGGGTAATTGCAATCTATTAGTTCATATCTGATGGCATACCAGATCTGCTAACTAATTCGCTGCTAACTCATTATTTTTTTTTATCTTGTAGCTGTCGAGTTGAACAGTGCGTTTCAAAAGTGTGTGTATTTTAATATGTGCTTAAACTTGTAATGTACCTACTAAGTTGAAAGGCCTACATCATACATCTCTACTAGATGTTGACATTTGTCTACAGGTAGAAATTTTGATACACCGCAGCACAGTAAATCAAGGACAGGACATTTTTTAATTATTTGGGTAGTCTTATTGGAGGGCGCACAGCCATTTTTCTATACACACCATTTCTCCAAAATACTATATCATAAAAACTTCTCAACGCATCTTCACATACAAATAGATCATTTTTTGACACTATCTGTTCTCAAACAATACTAAAAAGGGGTTAACATATTTGGAATTTGACCGTTTGCAGTGGTTGGTTCAAAACAAGGGGGCATTTATTCAATAGAAAATTGTTCAATCTAACCTTAGGGCAGCCATGTTGGATATACTGGGTGAGTGAACTCGGGAGTGAAATCCCGGTGATGATGTCATGATCCTGCTCTGGTGGCCATGCAGAGCACTGTAGTGAAGAGGGGAGCCCATGGCAACACCACAACTACAAAATAAAAGATAATGAATAAATGAATGATTATTTGATTGATGTGCATTGATCAGACGTTTATCTGCCAGCATACCTTAAATACAAAGCAAAAAAATAAAATAAAATAAAAAGTAAATTAAAATAAAAACAAAGGGCAAGTGCAAAATATAGTAATGCAAAGTAGAAAAAGTAGAATAACAATCCAAGGCGTAAATGGGGACACCTTGCATCTTATATCCTTATTCTACTTTTTACCCAGTACTCTGGTCTGGATAGCACAATGGCAGGAAATTGGATTTGAAGTGGTTTATGCATCAGAAAGTGGGTCCACTGTGGTGGACAAAGCTATGTTGAAGTGATTTCTGAAACTGCAGCGACACATTATTTTTTGGAACACGCAAGCTAATGACGGCACCTCTGCCATCCTAATACCTTGGCCCTGTGGCGGGGCCGTGCCCCAGCCCACTGTTGCCGCCAGGGGAGTCCAGGCGGGAAATGTTACGGAGGTGGGAGGCAAATAAACCCGGAGCCATCAGGCCCAGTGGGGTGCCGGTCGGCTCTATGGGACAACGCAGTACTGTAGAACGCTCCTGCAGGGGCGGGGGGGGGGGGGGGGGGGGGGGGGGGTCAATTAATAAATTTTAACCCGGGAAAAACAAATTTTTTAAACGTAATTTTTTTTTTTTTAATTTTTTT
>JAOEHI010045048.1:2500-21048 GCA_025447815.1 Percopsis transmontana | reverse complement strand
AATGTATATAAACTACTGGTAATGCAAGGGTTGTACCATTGCAAAATTCCATGTGCGTGAGGAAGACTTGAAAACTAGAATGTAAACAGGCAGGAGCACTACCTGCCACTGGTGCTGCTGCTTGTACTGCTGACGGAGTCTGAACTGGACGAGCGGCTGCGTGAGCCGGAGCCACTGTGGGAACGGGGAGGGCGGCTGGTCTGACTGGCCAACCTCTGAGGAGAGGGGTTCCCGGAGTGCGGAGACCGGCTGAGGCTGTGGCGGTAAGAGCGGTCCCCGCGCTGGCTGCGCTCTTCCCGAAATATGTCCCTGTGAACCACACTGGCCAAAGTGAAGGTCTCTCTGGAGCGCGATTCGTAGCGAGGCTCTGGGGTCTCAAAGCGACAAGGACTCCTGCTGTGGGAGCGGTAGAAGCCGACCGCAGCGGACGTAGAACCTCCGCTCCCCCCTGACGCAGCAACCGCTACGCCGCTTGCCCCACTGCTGCCAGCAACAGCGCTAACGAGAGTTCCACCAACTCCTGCTGAGCCTGTTCCACTGCTGCCACTGGAGGTGCCAGATACACTCCCAGCTGTGCTAAGCGGTCTCTCCCGGGCATCGCGATAATAGTCCGCGTCGTAGTGCCGTTGGCGTTCAAAGCTGCTACCAGGACGCTCATGGTGTCCGTAGGCACTGTGATCATATGCTCGATCTCGACTTTCAGCAGTTCTGAGTAACAGGGACAGGGATAAAGGAGAACGGAGAGAGAACATCACATTACACCGATACAATATATTCCTATACAAAAGTATGCTTTTGTTTATTGTTTTTGTTTGTTATATTTGTTCATTTAAATATTTAGGCTAGCCATTTAAGTCTAATGACTTGATTGGTTATGCTTTTCTAAGCACAAGTGGAATTATGTATAATTTTGACTGTTAGTTTTTGATATTTCTTCCTGATTTATTACTAATCCTTCAGAGATAGTGCTGGAACTGGGCCTTTAAGACAGTGGAGGGATCTAGATTAAATCCAGACTAAAAAAGAAGATCCTAAACTAACAAACTCACTAATGTGTTAACACAAAACAAAAGCACTAACACACATGTCTCTCCCAGGTGCATCAGTCTACAATCTGTATGGTTAAATAGGTCAAATGGAGCATAATATTTTGTTTTCTTGAATTTATTTTACAAATTTGCCTCAAGCATCAAAGAATCAGAAATGTTCATTCCGTCTTACGTAAAGGCTGACTGTTATTTTGTTGATACTTTGTTAAAGATACACTCCTCGATTTGTGTCCCGACTTTGTGCAATTGTGGTTAAAACCAGCGTTAAAAAAACACGAGATTTTGGTTCAACATTGCATTCCTTTCCCGCACTAAAGTGCTTAGTGGTCTTTCTTGGACAGTTGTTTTTCAAAATAAAAACAGTGAGCTGTGGCAGAAATGTGTTTTTTTGGCGGTGCTATGATGTGTAACAATAGACTACTATTGTGCAAACCAATGGAAATACAATATGCATGCATGGAAACAAATGTATATATATATATATATATATTATTTTTTAAATGTGCACAAATTCCTGATGATATAAATAAACATTATTTTGAATGTTCTCAGTGCGGGCGGAATTTGGAAAAAAAATGGTTCAGAATGTAAAACCCTAAACACGTATTTGCTACAAACATGCACTACCACAGAATTTTTTGAGGCATTGGTATATTGGTGTTGTGTTTTAATATCGATTAATTTTTTAAATGTAATACAATTGGTGACCACACAAAGGCGATGGTAAAATCATCCTGATTTTGCAAGCTATGCCTCTACGATTTACTTTGCTTTGCTTTGAACATCAGTCTGGAAACTCTCAACTCAAAGCCCATTTGAGACAGTAAACAACCCAATCAGCAATTCAGTTGGTGCCGACAGAATTTAAGTGCCTGTGTTTGAAAACTTTTTCTGATTGGTTGAAGGTGATCTAATTGTTTTCTAGTACCTGTGCTTTAAAATCACCGTCAAGCAGGATAGTCTAGTCATGGGGCAGGATAGTCTAGTTATGGGGCAGGATATTCTAGTGGTCTAGGTGTTGGACTCCCAGCCGTAAGGTCGTCGCTTTGAGCCCCAGAGTTGGCTTACCTGTAAGCATCCTTGAGCAAGATGCCTCACCCCTATCTGCTCCATGTAATACAACAATGTAATTGTAAGTCGCTTTGGTTGCTGACTTTGCATTGGTTCATATAGGCCACACAGTGCGTTTGTATGGCACAGTGCGAATACTGTCAAATTAGTTGGTTTGTGTTTCATACTTTTGTATCGTGCTTGTCTTATTTGCATGTTGCTCTTTTTTGCACATTGTTTCTGGTAGTGTGCGTAGGACATATTAATACTGGTCAGGCTGGTAATTGGGGGGCAGGATAGTCTAGTGGTCTGGGTGTTGGACTTCCAGCTAGAAGGTCATGGGCCACTACAAGCAAATGTCAGTGTGACGCACATTTAATGAGAGGAAAAGGACAGTGGAACCATTGAATAAAATCCAAACAAGGGATATTAACAATTAACTTATGATGATCGATTAATTTCTTGTTAAGAATTTGGTGGAATTTGATCGCTCCAACTTTGGTATCAAATAAAAATATGAATTGTAGTGTCGTCTTGAATTGTATAAATGCGAGGAAATATTTTACAACGTGGCATCATGAGACATTATATACTAGAGTGCGCAATTTAACAATTTTTAGGAGACAGAAGACTAGCCTCACGCAGCTATACGCTGAATTGTGATCACATGAGCAGCTGTTCAAAGTAGAAAGCGAGAGAAGATAAAATGAAGCGTGCAAAACTAAGTTTGGTGTGGGACTATTGTGATTTAAAAAACCACCATGCCCACTGCAAATACTGCTGTGGTGGAAAGTGAACAGAGGGAGGGTCCCCACGCTGGTGAAGATGGCGTGACTATACCTCTGCATCCCTGTAAAGGCCGTGACGAACTTGTGAAAGATCGTCGATTGTATTTTCCGCTGCCTGAACAACCAGGAAATGCTCTCGTCTAGTGAAACTCATGGAGTCGAGTGTTAGGTTTTAGTCTTAGTTAATGGTTAAGGAATATTCAAATATTTATTTTCAGCGAATCTGTTAAATACACAAATATTGTGCTTGTGAAGTTTGCGAGTTTAGAATACGTACTTAAAGATCGCTAATTCCAAAGCATATGGTCTTCCGTACAGAAATAGCCGACACAAATAGCCGACACGCCCGCAAGGTGCTGAGACATTGAGACGTGGTGGCCTGCGTAGCCGCGACGTTTAGTTACATTTTTGGGGAGGTGTGTGTCATCCTACGGCATAGAGTACGGCGTAGATTTGATGCAGAAGCATAAATCGGTACCTTCAGAGTGGGTGTTTTCAGCCGCTGACTGTCATCAGGCTGTGCTCGCGTCTCACCCCTGAGCATGTTGTTGACATGATTATTTTTCTCAATAAGAATTTGTAGGCCTGGTTTGGAGTTTGGACAGAAGGATTTATGTGGGTCACTCTAGTTATTTTTTCTCGTTACTCGTTACGTTAGTGTAGTTAAATATGAATCACTTTTATTAATCTATTTATAGCCTACTACTAGTCATTCACCATTCATGTTTAATATACTGACATAAATATCTTGTTTTGAAAATAAAGATTTGATTGAAAAACATGCATATTGTATTTTCTCTCATAGGCAAAATGTTATCGGTTTTGGTTGATTGTTAACGTTGTCGATGATCGAGTAAGAAAATGTCTTCAAATATACATCCCTAATTCAAACAGAAAGAACAGGAAACGATAGAGGAGAAAGAATGTGATTCAGTGGCAACACGCAGAAACACATTTTACATAGAACATTATTAACCTAGTCTATAGTGTTACTTTTGCTATTCTCATTCACTATTTTTTTAATCCAGTGCTGTTACATTTGATTCAGCATAGTTACATTCGCAATCCAAACAAAGGATACTCTATATGGGAAGCACGTTAAAAAAATTGTTTGTTGTTAACCAATTATAGGAGAGAGTGCACTGAAAGGGTGTAGTGTTTGCTCGAGTCAGCTTTTAGTTAAGTTAAGTTAAGTTAAGTTAATTTACATTTTTTTGTGTATATAAAGTCTTTGTGCACCACATATTGGTGCTTTCTGAGGGCTATTTCAGCTATCTATAGGTTGTTCGATGCCTTTCTTGGCTATCCATATGGGACACTTCTGAAAAGTGACAGCCCAACACAGAATGCATAATTCAACATATGCATTTTCAATTTTTGACTGATAAAGTAACATTAAGCTGATGGGGAGCCAAAGTTATAGGCTATCCGATAAGGTCAATTATAGATTTAGCATTTTGAAAGTATAATTAGGATACATAATATGCTATTAAAGTATCTGAGCATTATAATAAAAAAAAATACATTTAAATATTAGAAACTCATTGTTTTCTGTGTAACGTACTTTTTCTTGTCATAAGCAGGTGCATGCTCTTTTATTATCTCCTCTCAGCAAAGGAGATTCATTTTTTTGTTCACAAGAACAAAGATTGCACAGACACTCGTATGCTGCATATTAAGGAAAACGGAGAAAATTAGGTGAAGGAGTGAGGTAACGTTGGCAAATATGACCATACTGCGTACCATGGCACTTTGAAACAGTGGGAAGAATTATTTTACATGGCCACCTCCAGAGTGAATGCAGGGCAAATTCATTTTAATAATTAATTTATGTGAAAGATTCATGAATTCATACTTGCATATCTACACCTGCTGTACTATTTATAAATTCTCTTGACTTTCAGATGTTCCTTATAATGCTAAATGTTTGCAATATAGGTAAATTACTCACAAGCCTTACATAGAGAGCCATTAACTTAATATTACACAAAACTGGTGCATGGTTTTTAGACTGCTATTGGGCATGTTAGGTTTATCGACTAAATTAAAACGGAATGGCCACCAGCACACGTTACAAATAATATCTTATATTGCCTATATTGATATATGTACTAATTTTTTATTCATAATACCCTAACAATGTCATTTAGCTAAGCACTAAAAGAAAAATGTATAGTATATAGGACTCCGATAAGGTCGAAAATATAAGAATGAACACTTTCCCCATCTTGAAACCCTTCAATGGCAAAACTTAATTAAAAACTAATTTGAGACGGCAAAGGTGGCCTCGATTTAGAATGACTTTGATAACAATAAAAACAAAACTTTTTTTCAAAAAGAATTAGTAACATTCCATAGCCCCAATTTTGGGTAAATCACTTTTTCTGTCACATGAAAAATGCCTGCAGCATAGAACTATTAGGTCTAAGGAGAGCATGGGTTAGCAGCTGGGATTGGGGCAAGGTGAGAGGAAAAGTAAGGGAGTCAATATAAAAGGTGTGCATACAAACAGGCAGTAATAATGGTCTATTTACCTGATATTTCGGTTAGTGGGTAAAATGGAGAGAGACAGGGGTTCAAACTAGGAGGTTAGAGAGAATAGCTAAAATACACAGGGCAGGGCATACCAACCTTTTGAGAGAGTGGTAACTTGACCTATAATCCCAAATACAATCTAGGGAGATCAACCTTTGTGAGCAAAAAAAGTCAAATGAGGATAAAAATTAAAGTCGAATGTACAATCCTTATCGGCTTGGCAAGGCACCTCAGCTGTACTGATACACATTGTGTCAAAAAAAGGAAAAAGAAAAAAATCTGATGTTTGGAGTCAATAGAGTCAATAAAGTCTTTACATCCACATAATAATGTGCAAGAGTAAATATAGAGTCTAACAAAAATAATGAATTTGTATCCATAAGTCCATCTTCAATGAGCAATGCTCTGTTCCCCAATCACAGTGAATTTATAAAAAGGTCATACTGTTAAAAATATTATGACATTAATCTTCATTTGTAGACATCTTGCACAGCCCACTACTACTGGCTGACTGTAGTCATAAAAGAGTCCAATTACATCAGCATAAGAAAATCTAACAAAGTCGGATTCAATTCCTGGAAGAAAACAGAAGCTCTTGGTTTTAAATCAATCCGTGATTCTCGGGCAGAAGAGTCAGCAAGCAGTCTTGCCATAACATAAACTCAGTTAAATTCAAACCTTGTGGAGTCCACAGACCTATGCTTCTGTTTGCAATGGTATCCAAGGTAAGTTATAGGTCCACATTTAGAAAATTGTGACGTAATCCGTTTTGCAAGAATTTGCAATTTACAAGTAAACTCCACTGGTACCGATGGCATCATATTCCAGTCCCGAATTTCCATCACATTTCTTTTGTTTGTATTCCAGGCATAGTCCACGTTCATCCACATCAAATGTAAATCTCAGATGATCAAAAATTTTAAATTAAAAATTAATAAAAGAAAATGGAAGTGGAAGTGGGGAATCAAAAATGAATTTCCTCACTGATGTTGTCTGATGTCTCACTCTATGGCCTTAGATCGGCGGTAGAGGTCTCCCAGTACATTTGTGTAATGCCCTGATCTCAGACACAATCCCAAAAGCAAAAATAAACAAACAAAAAAATGTGCCTTTGGCATGATATAATATCCTTTGGATGTCTGGACGGTATTAATCCAAAGGGAGGAAATGCGTATCCTTGTTAAATTATCCACATGACTCCGCCCCACGAGAGAGAGGTCAACACCTCCAAGAGGGGTGGAAAAACAACTGAGGGCCCAATTTGACTAATCCAAACAATAGTTAAGGTGTCTTAATAGTATAAGTGTGTACTGTTGGTTGTTTAGTGAAATGACAATAAAAAGGGTTTCAGATTAATCCACCGAGCAGGGCACGGTAATTCCAGATTAGGGGAATCCCAGGGAAGGCCGCAGGACCACTCTCTCACTCTCTCCCTCTCTCTCTCTCTCTCTCTCTCTCTCTCTCCAATAATCCTTTGAATTTTTTTTAACGATATCCAATATTTGCCCGCATTTTCTGCAAATGATACATCCACCTCCCAGAAAGGGTTTAGCTCCCCAACAGCCATTTACACAATTCACAACTCATATAAAAAGATACATTTGTGTGCAGAATGTATAACATGCTTTTTTACAGTGTATCTTGGTGTCTACATTAAGTATGAATCCGAGAGCGTTGACGACGCTCTTTAACCTCCAATCAAGTAAATGAATAGATGGTGGAAAGATGCTTGGGGGTATGGTGTTACAAGAAACCAAGGTCCCCCCTGCCTTCAGAGAAACTTTGTCCACTTACCCGTCTAGTCTGCGTTCATAGCGTCCATCTCTGCTGTGGAGCGTCACAGGGGGGCCATAAACTGCCCCCCCTGCCGCCCTTGTGAACCCTGATACATCTCGGCCACGAGAGCTTAAGGACAGACTATCGTCCAGCCCTCTTGCGGCACTAGGAATTGTGCCTGGTTCATTGTAATCAGTGCGCAGGTCTCTGTCCCCCATCTTGTTGATAGCATTGTGGGCCTTTTGAGCACTTTTAATGTCCACAAAATCCACAAAGGCTGCAACTCCACCTTCAGAACCTCGCTTGGGTAGGACCTTGACGCTCTCCACCCGTCCATATCTAAAAGGGAAATGAAAGAAGAACCACAACAAAAAAATCAACACCACCTTTTATATCAGCTGTGTTCCTGGAACTTGCTAATTATTGTGCAAATAGTGTTTATTTTACATTGTTACATTTTAGTTTTCCCTATTGCAGTAATAACCTATTTATACCTATGCATCTTGATGGGTGAATACATTTTTTACAGTGTAAAATGTGCTATATATAAAAAAGACGTCATTTATTACACTGTGGCTCCTTACAAACAGCCTGCAACCCAGCAACTGGACTGCAACATTAGCATATCGAATGCATGTTAATAAATTCGTGCATTTCCAAACAATATCTGCAGCATTTTTATTAGAGGGAGGTGCCTCTTATAGAAAGTAGCACAAATGCATGTGCAGCAAAGATAGGCTACGTGACATTTCCTGTATCGCTCTTGGTTTCCACAATACCACCACAATCTTCTACAATCCAGATACAATCGGCGTTTTCTTTGGTGCCTTACATTTGACTGCTTTAAAATTTTGGAAAATAGCACTGCTTTTTAAGAATGGAAATAATTTAATGACGAAATGGTGACTACTAAGGCTACTAAGATGTCGTCAATTATTGCTTGCAAAATAACCTGACAGGTCGAATCAATGATTGGCAAAAAAAAAGAAGATTTTTCTTTAAATGTAATCTTTAGGTACAATGTGGTAAAACAATACAAAAATAACTAGGCCTACAGTGCTCACGTTATATATTTATTAATGAGTCGATTTCTGCTGCCAGAAAAAAACAGATCTATAGTGCCCATAAAAATAGCCTACTGGCATGCCAGTTCCCACATTGAATAGCCTCGGACGCCATTTTAGAAAGCTGTTCACACTGCTTACTCATTCTAGCGTCCCCCATCTTCAATGACTTCTATCACACATTGGGCTGTCATGCACCTGCATACTCCGACCACCTCTCGTTACATTGTAACTGGCGTAGCAAGCTGTCCCGACACGTTTGATCCACCGCGCGATTCCCACAGCAATTCCCACAGCAATTCCCACATATTGTCAACTACAAGTCATCCTTTTCTAAACGTATGCACACCTCAACATATGCTGATTTAGATAAGGAAAGTAATAGGAACCACTGTCCAATTTTTAAACACAAGCCAAGCCATGGGTCCTAAGCACGTCTAGACATCTCTCTTAGAAAAAAGACAAGAGGGCGCACACAATCAAGTAGTCTTCACGTCCATGTGTTTTTTATTTCTATTTCAGAAACATCTCTTTCAAATGCAGGCTCCAAAATTGCTTGCTTTTCGAAATATATTTTGTTGACCCCATGTTTGATTTCTGGTAGTTGATTAGAAAATGGTGTCTGCTTTCTGCCACGCATAACGTAATATGGAAAGACGCTGTTATCGAGGTAACATAGGCTTCACCAGACTATTGTCCTGTGCAGTTATCGACAGATAAGCGGTTTGTTTTTTCTTTCCTTTGACAGCACAGCCACTTCCCAGCCAGCACGAGAACCTAGAAGGCGCAGACCGTAACGATAAACCGGACAAAATGTAACCATCAATTATTTCCTGTTAAATAAAGGCAACAGAGCTGAAATTGGTCCATGCTTTGGCTGTGTAAAAATAAACCTGGTAGACCAGAACCCCTATTATAGGCTAAATCAGAATGCCTAAAATGCTTAATAATGATTTATATGTTCCGGATATTAACTATGCTTACTTTAATCATGAATTAGATCGCTTACACCCTGTGCACCGGTTAAACGCAATGCACACTGCAACACGCCTCTGGATAAGAGAATATTGCTACGATGTGGCTAACACAATTTGCAATATTAGATGTTGCGAGTAATACAGATTGTGCTAATATTTGATCAGATGCATTGCATTTTGGGCAATTTGCAACAATGTTGCAATGTTGCAATGTAGTTTATCCTAGATGATGTGAGTGTGAGTGCGCGATTGCCATGCACACTCACATCATCTAGGATAAGATACACTGAATGCATTGGAAAGAGCGTTGGAGTGGCCAAACCCTTACTGCCCTGATCTGCAGACAAATAGCCTAGGTTAATTAAGCATCTGGAGAAAGCTGTAACCTGACCTGACGAACTCACTGAACGTCAGGTACAACGCTTATATTTGCGCTACAGCAGTAGGATAAACTCGTTGTGACGGACTACGCAAAACCTCGTCTTATGGACTTGTGAATAAAATGCACACACCTATCATATCGTACTACAAACCTACAGGTCGTACCAGCCTAGGTGGACAGGTATGCTGAAGTTTGTTTACACTGGTGGTGTGCTGTTCGCGTGGAGTCTACTTAAATCGGTTGCTATTAAGTTACCTCGTGGGAAAAGTCCTAAAACATGCCACAAAAGAGCCAACGTGAGTTATGCGATTTGTAGAGAAGTTATGCCATGCCTGTTTAGAATAAAATAAAGTAGGGTACCAAAAACCATATGCCAGCTACGATGTGTTTTTTTTTAGCATGCCAGCCATTTCTTCCTTCAGCCAAAAAAATGTATGTGTTGTTTGTTAGCGCGAGCTGACAGCCCAGTTACCTAAAGGCAGTTCGTTACAAGGAGAATCTCTTGCTTTATTTGACTATTATAAATGTATTGCAATACAAACGATGGACGCATTGTTAAAATTGCAAACAACGTTTACTCACCGCTTGAAGTGCTCAATAATCTTATCTTCGCGTACATTTTCGGGTAAATTTCCCACCCATAAATGTCTGGTTTCCCGGACCATACTGTGTTCTCCTGTCCCCGATCATACAGATGAGTTTTCTATGTCAAATTCTTCCTGTGCAAAACAGAATATGTTGCAAAATAAAGGCAACAAAATGCTTCCAAATCATTCAGTGGTCGTTCTGACCCAATGTGACCAATAGGTTCAATCCTTGCACGCTGTTTGATACTCCTCGCTGTTAAAGCGCGATCTGGCATTACGTGAGCGCGCTCTAAACTGTTCCCGTGACTAGGCGCGTCCCTGACACCATGCGACCTTTGGTTGTCTAAAAAGATGCAGCAACTTCGCTCGTAAGGGCACACAGCGCACGCGTGGCATTGTGTGTGAACTTTTTTTCTTTTCCGACGACATCGTTGTTTTCGTTTGGGCATGCGCGAGAATCGCTTCGAGTGATAGCTGTCATTTAAGAAGCTTTGGAGGGTCCTCTGACAAGAGGTCGTTTTTATCATTTCATTTCATGTCAGACAAAGACATGATATGATATTTGGAAGGCTGTTAGAATTTTATAGATACAGGCTCCTTGGGCCTATATACAAGTCAAGCGTTAGACTAATATAGGCTTATGGTGGGGATTCTGTTCTAACTGAACTGCAAAAATTGGGCACCTGAAGAATCGTTTTAATGAGGAAGATCTGTTTCTTCTCTTATTTTGAGCCTTGATGCACATCATATTCACTGAGTTTATGCTGTCAGGTTACAAACACGACAGTCTACAGTGTAAGGCATATCAATAGGCTATTGTGATATTGATCACTGCATTGACACAGTATTGGTAGTCTACCTATTTATATGGTATCAATATTTTAGCAATTTATGACTCATGTCATGCAATGGTTAAAAACGTGACAATAAAAAGTAGGCTAGTAGGCCTCGTTTCGTGAGTTACATGGTGACCAGAGACATGAGCAGGAAGTGCAACTGCTACAAACATCGTGGGGTAACTCTCTATAGGTGGCTGTATGAAATGCGGTTTTTAAGATCAGTCTAAACACGAGAAATCCAAGACAGACATTTCAAAGGTGACACATTGGACTATAAATAGGCTATGAACTTAATGGTTGTCAACTAACGTTGTAGGCATAGGCCTACAACAAATTATATTATTACAAGAGGCAAACTAAGAACACAGCCAAATGTATTCATATTTATGTATGACGTAGTCTAACAATTTTGCTGTTGCTTTTGATTGGAGTGGAACCTTGTCTTTTCAAACACCATACGCATGCGCTGCAATGCGGTAAAAAAAAAGGGAGGGAGGAATTGAGAGGGCGCATGCGAGAGTAGAGCCTGCCCAGCAGAGTAACAGAAAAGTCTAGAACAAGGCAGCGACACAAAGAATTCAGATCCGATTTCCGAAGAGGGAGCGATCTTCAAACATTTTATTGCCAATTCTATTGGAAATAATATCCCTTCTCCATCGAAATCCTTCTGATTTGGAACTATAGTAGATTATATTTAATAAAACAAAAAATCCAATCATCCTATGGATATTGGCCTACCACGGCTCATCTAACGTTACTGTGGTGGAACGAAACGACTAGATATCAAACTCAGTTTCTCTTCAAGTGATTCCAATCCTGGATTTTCTTGGAAATTGGACCGTGAGGTTGATGTAGCCTTCTGTAATTTCACACGCTATTTTCTCACGGAATAATAACGGAATTATAAATCACGGAATTATCATGGATATGCATCTGTCAGTTCACAGATTTCAATAAAGATAGACGCTTTGGGCACCAAACCGTCGTCAAGTGTGGAATATCTTTATGGTGGGTGGTCGGGGAGACAATTCAGCTATAAAAAACTTGAACAATAAGTTAGGGCATTAGGATAGTGTGACACTTCAATAATAGGCAGTGATATAACCGAATTAGACTGTTTGAATTGGTTTTAACATATGTAATAAATAATGACATTTAAGTAGCAAATCCAACAAACAGTAGTCTACGGTAGCCTATAGTCTACCTTGTTTTAAATACTTTCTTAGTCTCCGGTGTGCATGAACAATAGGCTATTATCGAAAACCTATGTAAATTAAGATAGCCAACTCTGTATAACGCCATTTTGTACCATTTTTCACTAACATTGTTGTCAGCCATTTTGCCTTTCTTCTCAAATCTTAGGGGGCATAGCCTGTTTGTCCATACACAATAAATGGAAATCTATTAAATTAACATAGAATATAGAAGCCCTTACAATTAAAATCGCCAGATTATTTAGGATCAGGACAGTCCTGACGACAGTCAACATTTTCTACAACAAAGAAAAAAAATCATATGTAGGCCTATAGTTTTTCTGTCCTCTTTTACTGTCTTCTTCCTTCTATGTGTGTGCTTATCCAACGCCACGTAGGTTTCCGGGGGAATTCATAAATTATGTCATTTTTAGAGCGTTTAGGAGCAATATCAAACTTTTTGGCGCCATGAATCAGTTTTTGGATGTAAACAACTACACAATAGGATCCCACTACAATTAATCAGATGGACAATGGTGATCTTTCCCTGGTGTTGGCTTTAGGCGTCTCTCTCTACTGTAGTCTTTATAGTCCTTCTCTTCATCCTAAAGCAAAAGCACGATATCCAACGGTTAATATATGATAAAAGGCATATTAATGTGCAAAAGTTCACTGTAATTTTTTTTAAAGAAACACAATTGTCTGGGGAGCAAAAAATTATAATAATAATAAATTGAAATGTAGTGTCTCCTCTCCGTGTTTACATTCATAGCAGCCCGCCACAGTTTAAGTTTCATTCTCTATGGTTAGAGACTAGCCTAACCCAAAAGCATTTTTGGTTGGCTTATATGGCTATATCTTTCTATTAAAGCCCCATGCACAGGTTCTAAATATGATCATAACGTAATAGGATTAGGATTATAGCCTACCAAAAAATGGTGTGTATTCTGATACATATAGGCTCATGCTTTCTGTCTATGGTTTGAAATGTTCATTAAATATTGTGAATGTTGCTTCTTAAAACTCTAGTTAGGATTGTTTCCTTGTAGATTGTATATTTATTCTGACATGTTCAAATTTAAAGTTAGTTGCATTTCTGTTCCCAATAGACAATACACTAGTCTGGACAGTTCTTGTAAAGAGAATTACCTGTGCGCATGAAGCATACAGTATATCCTTGGTGGGGATTAGACAGCTGGCCTCTCCTAGAAAGCACAGGAAGGTGTGAAGCACATCTGCCCAGTGTCCAACAATCAACATCAGGAACATCAGACCCCCAATACGCACGACCACTGTGTTCAGGACAACCTCACCGATTGGCTGGCGTTGTTGCTCTTCTGTCATAACATAACATTAGATGGAATGGTCAAGAGACCCGATAATGTCTCACATTACTTTTTAAGTTCTGTGTAGAATGCCATCACAACATCAGCATAGAATAACATTCTGTAATTCTTCGATGAGGTTCATGAGCTTAAACTATCAAGACCATGATTAGGAGGTCTTGTTGTGGTGGATCGATAATGTTGCTCAATACTGAAACACACATTGATTTCCCATCATGTAAGTGATTGCATTTACATATCTCACCCTGCATGTACACCAACAGAAGCGCGTAGCACATAGTTAATGGTGTCCAAAATCGGAGGGCCTCTGTTGCAGATAGAAAGTGTTTACTGAAGATTGATATGGAGGCTATTGCAGCCACAGAAAAGGTAATGATCAAGGCACTGCACAGCATGGGCTGCAGTGAGCTCCCCGTGGAGAGGAGGCTAATGCACACCCCACAGTACCCCTTGGAGCTGTGGAGTTTGTACAAGGCTAAAACGTGGTGCAGCAGGTGCGAGGCCTTTTTGGCCAGGAACCAGCTTAGTGCTGCAGCCAGAAGGAGGCATAACCAGCGTTGGGACGCCCCCTCGTGGAGGAAGTGTAGGCTGCAGGTTAAGGCACAGCCTAGCGTGAACTGGCACTGGAATAGAAGCTTCAGGACAAACCCTTTTGACCTCTGTACAAAGGAAAGGGTTAAATTAATTAATATTGTATAGAGAAGGTATAGGATAAGGAATAAATAGATTCTTCAAAAACAACTGACGTGTTGAATACAAATAAATACAAACATAATACATTTGTACAAGTGGTCTTTTTTCTGCTAAGTACTTGTAAATTATTATATTATGGGTTCTTACAGATCCAACTGTAATCCAAGCAGAGATGGCTCGGAGAGAAAATTCTAGAGTCACTAGGGAAGCCACCCTGGAGCCAACCACAGCCAGCAGCCCAGTCAAGAACAAAAACTGTAGGGTCCCACACAGTCCTGTTATAGCTTTTCTTTGATTCCTGGGTGCCCTCTGACTTGATGTGTCTAGATCTTTATTGCTTTCATTTCTTAAAGGAATAATAAAGATTATAATAAAAGATTATTTTAGGCTATTAGCATTAACTGAATGTGAAAACAATAATCATGTAAGTAGACATCCTACTCAGGTCACAAACTCACATCGCATTCATTATTAAATGTATCAATTGCTTTCCTTACCTCTCATTTTCTAAAAATAAATGTACTCTGATTAGGTTACTTAGCACAGAAATCCCACATGCGCCTACCAGTCCTGCAAATTAGAAGATTGAATTGAAAACAGCAAGAATCATTAATTTACATGATGTACACAGTTAAAAAATAACCACATTTGGGCTCAAGTGGTAACCAGCTTATCTGAATTCTGTTGTACAATTCAAAGCCCAGCTCAAAGCTTAAGAAAATCAATGGAGCAAGATCTCACCTTGAAGAAAAGCCTCCAGTGGATTTGCATCCAGAGTCAGCCACCCAGGAAAATTAGGAAAAAATGAGATAATAAAGGATAACATTTGAGAATGTCTTACTTCTCAATTTGAATGTAACATCAAGCTATCCCAAAGTATGCAATCCCACTATCAAAAAACAATTTCCAGGGTTATGTTATGTCTTCCGTTGTTTATCTCTGTTTGTTTCTCTCTTTCATTTGCTTGTTCTATGTCCTGTACCAAAGGTCACTGAACAGTGTCAGTTATACCCTTAGCAACATGAGTGATAACAGTATATAAAGTCCGACGTCATCGTAAACTCAGTACACTCTAAAAAATTTAAGTCATTAGTGTTTGAACTGTATTAATTCATTATCTTAATTATTCTTAATGCATAGTTATAAACATAATTGTTATCGTTAAATTGAACAGGATTGGATTTGAATAGCAAACTAGTATAGGTTACAGCTTACTATGCTACTGTATGCTATTGAAAACGTGAAGACAAATGGACTAAATAGACTATTTTAAATACATTTATTACCACAACTAATCAAAGAATGGCTAAACAAATAACCTTATGAATAAGCATGCTACATGTGATTTCTGAAAATGCAGGGTTTTTCTGTGTTTCAATTAACACGATATCAACAGCAACCGTATAAGCTAACACAAATAGTAACACTTGTTTCAGTGGCTCATTTACAAGACAGCACAAAACACTGATTTTTTAACTTGCCTGCACTGCTTTGTGGAAATAAAACAAACAAATAATCACAATCATACATGACAATTGTATGGTGAATGTGATTATGTTTGTAGAGATTCCATTCCATTAGTTTGGCTTTTAGTTTACTTTTTCTAATGTAACGACGAGTAATGTATGCCTAACCTATGCCTATCCCCTGCTTGGACTAGCCTAGGGTGTCGTATGCATGAAACTCGCTGTAGTTACACATACTAGCCCCACATGTAAGCCTATAAATGCAAAATTGTATGCAGTTTAAGACAGAAAATGGAAGCCCAAATGTAGTGGCGTCAATATCATATGCTACATCGCAACTTCTAATTTCATGTAACCATATTTAGTGGAAGACACAACACAACACACAAGATGCTTACGTGTGCAATCGTTTTTGGAACGATATAAATTGGTACTTGTTTTTAAGGGCATAACGTTAACCTAGTCTACAGCGCAAACTGGGTTGCTAAACCATGATGTAACGTACTGCAAATCAATGTAAGATAAGATAAATATTTGTTTTTGCATGCTGAAGATGGTTAGTGGCAAGTTTACCAAATTTGAAATTACATGGAATGAAATTATGGAAATTATGGAATGGAATCTCTACAAACATAATCACATTCACCATACAATTGTCATGTATGATTGTGATTATTTGGTCTACATACACCACTAAGGCTTCTCGAAATTTCTTACTTTTCTTAATTTTCTCATGAAATAGAATAGGGATTCAGTTCAGTTCACACATTACCGGTATTGAAAACATTTGTAGCCTAGTCACACTGTCACATTAGCTCTGTTAGTGTTTGAAATGACGGTAGGTCTACCCAACTTGAGGCAAGCAGCACAGCAAAACGACAGGCAAGTCTAGTTTCAGGCGTTTTTTAAGGTTACATTAAGTACCAAAAGTACTCTTGTGTAGATAGACACTAGAAGGGGAATACTTGATTTAAATCCTAAATGATTTGTGCACGTTGTATTAATAATTTAATATATCTATCTATATTGCATTGAAATAGACATCAGAAATAAATAAATACTTAAAGCATACCAAGCTAACGGACAAGTTCTCGCACTAACGTTAGCTTACGTCTACACCGAGGACACTTTATGATAAGTTGTGCATAATGAGAACAGTTTTCAATGCTTAAAGTCTTTTAATGTCATTATACAGGGAAAAGAAAAGCTTCACCCACATCACATGAGAGAAGCCCTAGCGCTGCTTCGAAAAAATGCGGACCAGTGCTGGGAAGAGGAGTAGGCTACTGACTGGAGGGGACTATACTGTCTAAAAAACTATAAATGTGTCTATAAATTTCCAAAATACATTTCTTGTTTGCGTCTTTCTTTCGACCATTATTAACACTGAATAGACGTGTCATAAGAGACTTGTCAGATGGAACATAAACCGCAACTAATGCAGAAAACGTAATGTAGGCTACATTACTTGTTTTGAGTAAACAACCCCATTGTATAGTGTGGTGCAAACAGCACAACTTAAGTCTACTAAAACGAGCTACCTATTACTGAACGTGTTGATACAAAACTGCAGTCTTTACAGACAGTCTGCAGTATAACCATAATACACTGAGAATCACTCACTCAATCAGCATCCCAATGTTTTCAAAGAGCAAAATTAGTTCGATAAGAAAAATCACCCTTTTAGTTATAAGTTAGTTCAGCACATGTGCACTATAGTTGAAATGTGTGAAAATTGGCATTTGGCTACTTAAGATTTCTATGTGGACAGTATAGTCTAGTGGTCTTGGTGTTGGACTTCCAGCCGGAAGGTCGTGGGTTTGAGCACCAGAGTTGGCCTACCTGTAAGCATCATCCTTGAGCAAGATGCATAACCCCATCTGCTTCATGTAATAGCACCATGTAGCCTAACGTTACTTGTAAGTCGCTTTAGATAAAAGCGTCTGCTAAATTACCTAATTGTAATTGTGTGTGCTAGGTTGTGGTTTCTGGTCAAATAAATCTGGTTAAATCCCATAGTATTTTTCAGGCAGTTTTGTAAACGCACTGAAAACAATCCTTTCCTTTTGAAGTACGTAATGGGACGGGCCTGGGCCAACCACAGGGCGGATCTGACGAAATTCAGCTGAGAGCAGGTCCGTAGCGTGTCTAAAACAAAATGAACCATGGATGGGGAGGTTGCCGAAAGTTGGGAGGAAGCTGTTGATAGTGGGGTGAGCTATCACAACTTTAACACGTGTAATAATTACAAGACATATCTATTTCAGTTTTTCGCTACTTTCGGGAAACTGGTTAACGCAGTTTGCGTGAGATGTATCCCTACCACATGTCACGACTCACAGGGCAACAATGTAGCTAACATTAGCAACCAACGTCAGCTAGCAAAACTTAGCATGCTAATGTCATGAAGCTAGCCAGGTTTAGCCTTCTAGATAGTTTTGTGTTAATAGATTGTTTCTGCTGGATAACAGACAATTAACGTGGTAGTTAGCCAATGACGATGCCGTGCATTAACATAAATAGCGACGACATTTATTTAGTTTGTATATGATATACATTAGTTTTCGTTGGTCTGGCGAAACCCTTAGGTTAGCTACTGGTTAGCTTGTCAGCTAAACCATGTCGCCTGCGTGTTACCAGGCCAAGCTGGCCCGCGGGTTAACATCCTGATCATATTGTCAACAGGTAGCCAAAAAGATGGCAAGCTCTGCCATGAAGCTACCATTCATATAGGAATTGTTAGTGCTATTTAGTTCACTAACAGATTCACGTCAGTAACGTCATTTCTATAATATGTTAACAA
>JAOEHI010045037.1:0-21052 GCA_025447815.1 Percopsis transmontana | reverse complement strand
TATACACACACACACACACACATATATATATATACACATATACATACACACACACACATATATATACATACACACACACAGTACCAGTGAAATGTTTGGACACACTTTCCCATTCACTTGAATGGGAAAGTGTATTGTATATTTATATACAGTATATATAATAGTATATATATATATTGTTACGGCTACAGAGGGTAGCCGTCTATGTATTTTACTGCTGCTGTTTTATCTGTATGCTAATAAGGCTGTGGGTTTCTCGGCTGAGGATTGGGTGATCCCTGAGCTGCATTCAAGACACCTTCTGTATAAATAGGCTTACCTACTGTTGTGGCGGGGCAGCTACCATTCACCATGTAGCTTGCCCCTGTGCTTGTCACATTTGAGAACAGTGCATTTTTGTGGCCACCCTGTGTGTGTAGTGCTAGTAGTAGTTTGTGTGCATTAAGTTAAAGGCCTATGTGTGTTGCCTGTAGTAGGGTACTAATTGTTGGTACAACTCCTGGTTTTAATCCTTAAGTGTTACCTTTTATTTGATGAAATCTGCAGATTTGGGCTAGGGTTTAGTTACTACCGATACATTTTGGAATGTTAGATTGTATTAGATTCTTTAGGTTTAGGGGTGCTGTGCCCCTGTATTTTTGTTATTAAAGGACCGCTAGAGAGGGTTTTTTGGTTTTCCTTTTGGTTATAGATATTACTCCCTTGGTTAGAAGGGAACTTATATTCTGTTCTTCGCTTTACGCAGCACCCAGTGGCCCAATTTCTGTTCTGACTTCTGTTTATTTACCTCCCGTTAATAAATAACCTTTCCATTTACCAACTACATCTGGTTTATGTTCATGTCCTCCATACCCCTAGACGAGTGGGGACGTAACATAACATATATATAATAGTATATACATATGGTTATTTATCAGAAGGGATATTTTCACTACAACAGGCTGTGTATTTCTCTATAGTGACACAGATTTCAGGTGACTAAGCTGACAGATTTACTGCATACATATAGGGGGATTGCTACTAGCTTTGTGGGATGCAAATTGGAGCCTGTTCGTGAGTCAACAGTGCAGCTAACCCATCTGCTTCTCTGAGACCTCGCTCTCTAAGCGTGTCACCTGCATAAAACCCCTCGCCGCACTTCCCCTCCCATGCAAAATGCATGACTGGAGAAGTGGGCAGCATGAATAAAGATACGCATTTGGGAGGAAAACCTTCGGCCTTTCCAAAAATACTTGGGGGACGGCGGAGTGTCTTTAACAAAGCTGGAACTTTGAGAAAGATTTGCATTTAACTTTAACTCAGAGCTTATGCATTTTTATTATTCATCCACTGGCCAATAATTGAAATCTGAGGACCCTGGATGTATTTATAGCAATTGAACAAGGGAAATTAACAGTGTCAGCCCAAGATATTGACGTAAAGGCTCAAGATTTGCATAGGACTCTACTACGTGTATATGTAAAACCAGTTGAAGGTGTTGGAATAAGGAATTTGATACCACTTTAATCATTAAGGTGGTATAATGAGACTATAATTATACATAATGAGCATAATGAGCTATAATTATACATAATGACCATTACATAACCTTGGTGGTGAAACTTTACCAAGTTTTACCAAGTAGCTTTGTGTCTATTAGGTTTGGGTGAATATTGCTTTGCGACCCATAAGAAGTCATTCACAGGAAGGGGCTATGTTCAGAGCCACAAAAGCATACGAATAAACTTTTAAGACAGATGGATTCCTCATCGACATGTCAATAATAACGATTCACAGTGGAAAAAAACAAAAAAATCAAGCCATTGCAAGGATGTCCATCGTGTATCTGATGGGAAATACAAAACCTTGTATACTGTACTCAAGCTGTTCCCTTTTCCCCCTTCTTCCCTGAAAAGGCATTTGGATCTGCTCACTGTACTGATCAAACAACTCGCAGGGTGCATCTCTACAGCGCTCCCCTACAGCGTGTTAGCGGTGTCACAACTGTTAGCTCCTCCAGCACAAGCTGAGGTGTCAGCCGTACATCTCCTCACCCATAATTACCTTTAACAGGACATCCACGTACACATTGTGCTGGGACATTATCTCCCTAATGTCCCATTTAACTCCAGCCATCAGGAGTAGCATCTGCTCGTAGTCGATGGCTTTGGCTGCCACGATCCAGTATATTGGCTTCCGTAATTCGCCGGCTGTAGACACTGTCTGTGGGGGAATAAAAAAAGTGTGTATTTCATTTATTTGGACTACAGACGTTATCGAGGAGTAAAAAGTTATGAGGTGGGTTCAAGAGACAATGATGAACTTGTATATCGATTTGTCCATGAAGAAAGTAAGGGCCTTTTGTAAGCAATAGTTACAGTGTGAATAAAGTTGTGAAGACCAGCAGTATAATAATTACATTGCAATAGACTGAACATAATAAAACCAAAGGAGCACTATTATAAGCAGCCAGTGTATCAATTATACCTGGGAGTAGAACTGCTGCAGAAAGGGCTTCTTCGCAGCAGGCATCATGGTGTCCAGGTGGGATTGGAGAGACTCAAACTGCTCTGCCAAAAACACTCTGAGGACACATCAACAGACAGTCAATTCTCAGCAGGCGTTTGCAATTAAACATGCTATTGTACAAACACCATCAACTTTGCATGACAACAGCTCACACTTTTTTTTTGTTCCGTTTGAGTGGATAAAAGGCAACTTCGGGTTGAGGGGGTTTCACGGTACATCAACTAAAATGTTCACGGTTGTCCAACAAGCCAGTGAAACAATTCTTCTTATTTTTGGCTCATAGCTTGGTGTGAAAGTGTGAGAAGATTGAGAAGGCTTCATCTAATTGTATAAATCTTTGATAGCCATTGTTATGAAAGACAGGGTGAGGGTGCCAATATTGGTAACATATCTGGCTGTAATACAGTATTTGCTTTTATTGGATTTTCTATCATCCTTGAGAATTACTGGGGGCAGCCAGAGCAGCCAAGAGGGAAATACAGAACAACAACACAAAAACAACAAAAAAACAAATAGGACAAAACTGAAGAATCCATTTGACAGTTAATCTAGTACCGGCTAACTGTGCAGACCTTTTGACTTTGTCTGATCGATCACTCCAACTTCCCGCCAAAAATGGAGGGAGCAGGTTTGTTTACTTGGGCTGATCTTCATGGATAAATCGAGGGTTTAAGGAGTGTGACATCTGCGGTTCAGCACGGATGCACCAGCGATTTCTAACTGCTAACGCCCCTGCTACTTTCTCTTCTGCACCAAGTTTATTTTGGACCCAACAGAAACTGACGTAAGAATGGAAATATGACGCGCTGATTCTTCAGACGCCAGAACAAAAAAACATCAGTCCTATCTTCAACACTTCTTCACAGGGGAGGGCAGCTGCTAATGAACTAATATTTGATAGAAGGAGCAAAAGTACTATCGGTAATTTGTAGGGGTGACCCCAAATATTCAACCTGATTCGACTGCCAATCTCACAGTCGAATAGTTGCAAAATGTGGTTATGAAACAAGGATCATTCCATTCCTGCTATATGGGGGTGCCGAATGTCTGATTTTACATACAATTTTACATAGATGGTTTCTCCCAATAATCATGATATTTATTTTGGTATAAATATCAGCCTATAGATGTTAATAAAAATGTGAAAAAAACTCATGTGCTTTTAATCAATATCCTTAGTGTGCCTGAATAAATCAGCATGGCAAAGACATTAAATTGGTTGAACCAATCATAACGAACCACTGATGTCACAATTAATTAATATGGATCAATGAGCAAAAAAAGAATACAACATGATTTGGTTATCAGTCAACGCAAGATTTGACGAATCAGATGTAAATTCTAAGTCTGGGACACCCCTACTACTTTGTGTTTCCAAGTGCATAGCCTTTAACAAGCCTGTGCTTGAAAGACCACTCGAGCAAGTGGAAAATTTGTTGAGGATTAATAAATATTAAAACCTTCAGACTAGAGAATGAAAAGCAGTTTTAAATATAGGTTAAATTCTCGTCTTACTCAAAGTTGACTAACGAGACAGATTGATAAATACATTTAACATACATACAGTATAATGGTGTATGCAATGGCCCAAAACAATCACTACATGAATTGCAACTGTTCTGCCAATTTGTGCTTATTACACAGATGGCTTCCAAGTGAGTAATAATTAAAGAATGCTCTGATGGAGGTCTTGGATCCATTGCAGATGAATGTGTTGGGGAGTTGGGTTCACAGAATGGCCATATTGATAGCTATAAACATCCGTTAGCATGCGTAAGGCTACTTGGAGAGCAACCAGAGATCCTTTATAGTTAAAACAGAAAGAACAGAAACTAGGACTGCCTGAGCAGCAGTAAATTTGTAAGCCCTACATTAAACACTGCTACAAACACTCAAACGAGCCATAATGTGTGCAATTACATTTGTTCTCATTTAAATATAACACCAGAATAAAAACAAAGGAACTATAACAGGCGACAAAAGGAAAAATTATTATAACGAAGGAATAAGATGAGGTAAAGATGAGAAGCAACAAAGTAAAATTATACTAATAAATAAATTAATATGAAACAGGAAAAGGGGAGGTAAGAAATTACATGATATAAAAGCCTGTCCATTAAAGTGGGTTTTAATAAGTGATTTAAAAAGACGTTACTGGTTTTTCATCTCCTCAGGCAGGCCGTTCCAAAGCCTGGGGCCCCTGATAGCAAAAGCATGGTCACCTTTAGTTTTAAGCCTAGACTTAGAAATGGCCAGGAAAGACGGCCTGAACTTAATGGGGAGCCGATGGAGGGAAGTCAGGATTGGGGAGATGTGATGTCATCTGTAAAAAGCCAGTAAAAAGCCTAGAGACGCATTCTGGACCAGCTGGGGGCGAGAGGGTGACCTTTGGCTAGTGCCAGAAAGAAGAGAGTTGCAGTACTCCAGTCTTAAGAAAATTAATGTCTGCATTACTTTCTACAAATAACTAAAGGATAGAAAATGGTTTAATTTGTTTCTAACTTGCAGAAAGCAGGGGCTGGACCACATTTAAACTTAATAACAAAATGGAAAATTAAAGATACCCACAAATTTAATTTAGGGGGATTAATGAGTAATCAGTCTACCACACCCAGCTCTGCAACAAACACACACTTGCTCTCTAAACCCCCGGCTGCAAACCACACCATAATTAAATGATGACCTCCTTTGGGCCACATAGCGAGCAGTAGAGGCTGATTCTCTGAGCTGACCAGATGCTCATATAAATATATAACTGTACAAGTCAAGATACACCAGGGGAAGGCTTTGCCATTCAATTCACAGAATCACAGTACAGGACATTTCTTATTTTCCACACCGATTCAGTTTGGCAACAGCTACAGATATGGATCAGCTGTTAAAAGTACAATCTCAAACTTTCAAAAATAAATAAATGTCCTATTCCCTGCTATTTATGACTGACTGAGGAAACACAAGTATCAGCCAAAGGTATCAGCCCACTGCCTATTCCTAATAGACATTTAATTTGCAGTTTTTATAATGTGGAGTCTAGGTGTGACATTCCTCGAAGAAAAAAAAAATATAAATAAAAATTGACGAGTGAAATAAATGATTAACTGTTAATTAAAGAGCTGCCTATTTGTGTTCAGATTACTTGTGGTGAACATTGGAAAAATATGCCAATTCATTACTTATGAAAGAAAATGGCCCCCCAATGGGCCTATGTTCTGTTCATACACTGTTTAGTTACCACCTACCACTTAGAGTAGGTGTGGCCAAACTTACAGTGAAAGTGCTATCTATTTCTAGTGGGATAAATTCAATACTTAATATTAATTTGACTTACAGAGACTCGGTTGCCACCACCCTTTGTGCCAGGCCATACAACGTGCCACTGTTTGTTAGGACCACCATTTGGCTGAGATGGGGGCTAGGCACCTTCTCCTTCCGATCCTCGGATGGGTTGTGGACCCCGGCATTCTCCGTCACCGCCTCCTGAGCACCACACAGAGGGACGGACAGTGGTTAGCGGCAGACAACTTTTGAAACAAAAGGCCCATCTCTGGTCAGCGTGCTTATGCTAGCTCATGCTAAAGTGAGGCATGACAGGAGGACTACAGGAGGATCTCTTCACTCAAAGACGGAAAGACGTTTCAAAGGGTGGAAATTGAATGCCTTTAAGGAGTTGAACAAAGGAACCGGTGAAACACATCCTTATATTGAATAATACAGTCAATACTTTTGATGTAAAATTCATGAAAATTCTAGTTGTAAATGTTTTTTTGGAAAGGAAGTGTAACTACGCAAGAGCAGGGTGCGGTTTATTTGTTTTCATTACCTTACAAACTATATGCAACAAAGATATCATGTAGACATACTGTATGCCAACAGGTAACGGGCATAACGTAATATAACAATCTGAATCTCGTGCAGCAGTGCGGAGCTTTAGGGAAACCAGACCACTAAAGTAATTCTGCCGATCCAAACTCTCCACACAAAAAAAACAGCATTTACTGTATCTTGCTTGTGTTCGTATGCACCAGCATGCCTCTCTTTCCCTGCTATTCTGCCCTTTACTTTTAAATATAAAGAAAGATTTCACACCAAATTCCTTTCCATCAGTCACGACAATGGGACACACACATACGCACAGAAAGCTGTAGGAATTCCATGCAGAAGGTCATGATAATGTTGAATGGGAGCATGTCTAAGTGAGATGATGTATTACAGTATATCACCACATTGGCTGTGCAGCTGCTAATCCCCAGAAGCTTCAAGGCAAATCAATAGCTACAGGATAAATAAGGAACAAATGGGGGGAGGGGGCATTAATGTTGCATCATTTTGTGTATTTACATGCTGCACTTCTGTGTATTCTGTGTCTAATCTTGTGTAAGAGCATCATTAATCCAGGCTACCAGTGGGTAATTTGTTATTACAGATACACCAAGAAGATCATCAAATTGCTAACGCATATAACATACTAACACATTGTGATTGATCCTAGAGACATTTGAGATTAAGGAGGCCTGTGTTACACTCCTAATTGTTAACAAATTATCTTTACTTAATCCTAAAAGCAAAAAGGAATTTACATGTACCAAACCATGCATTTTTTAGTGGTAATTAACTTTTGGGATTCTCAGGAAATTAGCTAATCATCACTAAGTAGCGCTTGTGTCAACAGTAAGCAGAACCTCTGTTCCAGGTGTCAAATGTTATTGCTTTAAAAATGATAGGAAATATGGTTAGATGTGTGTATCTTGCTTTGAAAAAAAGAAATGACAACAGCAGCCATATAGTGAATATAAAACAAAGCTACTTAAGATTATTTTTAGTGCTTAGCTGACTTTGGTCTGTTATTTATTATATTATATAATGAAAAAACCCTCAACATGGCAGTTTGACAGTTGGCACAAAAGTAGGGGAAGTGGAAGTGGTGGTGCCCGTGGTGGTGGGGGGGCTGTCAGCAGAGACTGAAAAAGTCCAATAAGCATTTTCCCCCTAAAAACAGCCCTTCAGCCCTTCATGGACTATACTGTATACTTACACCAACTGGTGTAGACAGACAGTAAACAAAGCACTACAAAGCTGTCTTTTTCTGGTCTAAAATATTGCTTGGTAGACCTTGGTTTTCACCTACTAAAGCACATGTTGAAACTTTAATCACATAAATGTGCAAATTTCTATAAATCCCTAGCAGCCATTCTAACCATTAGCATGTACAACAATTTCAACTGTGTTAGCAATAACTGTGATGGGTTATAACCACTGAAAGACAGCCAGCAGCCAGCAGCGTTAATAGTTCTTTTTGGAACATAAACAAGATGGACATTCAGCGTTTGCGGAATTTGTTCAGTGAGGCCATTTGTACCCACTTCCTAGCATTTCTAATGATCAGAGGTGGAAAAGTTCGACTTCAGAAAGTAAAAGTCCTGCCAGGTTTTCCTTCTGCTTGTTCACTTACCCAGGTGATTTCAATTATTAGTCCCTGTAATTGAAATCACCAGGACTTTTACTCTCTGAAGTCAGACTTTTCCACCTCTGCTAATGACAAGAGATTAAAATTTAATCTTTTATCTTAATAACATACTATTAAACGACTATATAGCTACAAAACTGCATTAGTGTTTCTTTTGCCTTGCCATGACCTTTTTATTTTGTTCATGTGGCACATACCATTTTGGGGAAAAAATACTTTTCAAACACTGTAGGGAAACAGTTTCTTTTCACATGCCTATAAGTCATTTCATGATTGGGGCTGGCAAAGCACTGGCAAGATTTCTACAGAGTGGAGGCATTTGTAATCCGTGGGATTTTCAACATCCCTTTTTGAGGGTAGAGAGAAGAAAAAAAATGGATTTTATGCATGTGGTGGAAGCTTCGGATTCATTTTAATTCTATGGATTAGAGGCAAACATGAAGAGGGATGATCATTTTATATTTATCCTTTTAGCGTATTTTATGTATACTGAACACAATAGCAGAGCCAGCCTGGAGTGCCAAATCTATGTTTATCAGTTGTTCAATCATTGTAAACGAACAACGACAAATTTGATTTGATGTAGGAGTATTAATACAATTTGTTACTGTAGTTGCCCTTTGGTGCACCCAAGTATTTAAATTAATTACACAGGCAAACAAGCGATCAGATGATGCCTGGCATTTGTTGCAGCAAAGGCTTGCATGCTAATATTGTGGACAAAGATATGATTTCGATTTTTACTGACGCAAATGAAATAAAAAAAAAGTGTGAGATCAAATAGTAAAATACTGGTTTTATGTATAAAATAAATCGACAAAGACAAAGTTTATTTTTCTAAAGCCTAATTTTTATTTTTTATTTTCAGTTAACAAAAATGTTTCGTTTTACACCTAGTTTTCGTTATTTTGTTAGTTTTCATTAACGATAATAACCTTGCTGCACATCCATGATGATAATCTCCTGTTCCACCACATCACAAAGGTGCTTTATTGGACTGAGATCTGGTGACTGTGGCATGGTTGGTGGATAGAGCAGGTGACATCAACTGACAAAATAAATGTCAGTGTCATCTCTTTTCTTTGTACAGAGAACTAGATGTATAGCTTTAGTGCAATTATAATACATTTTAATAATACAGAATTGATTGCCGTTCAGTATAACAAAAAGAAGAAAATTATATTTTAAGATAAATATAAAGTTACTATAAATTATTTATTAATATAAAAACTTCAATACCTAAGCATCATGCACTGGGAATGCACTGACATATCCATAATCATAATGATTTAGGAATAGTGATGGCGTTGTAGGATACTGTACGAGTCTGTAGTTAAATTACCTTTTTTTTGCTGCATCAAGACTGGCTTACACCAATGGTAGTACAGGGTTATGTTGCTTTATGTTACTAAAATCCCATGCATCACATATTAAGAGCTGCAAGAGTCCAAACAACACCTTCTGGAACAACAGTAGTATCCTCTGAGTCACGTATGAAGTGACTTTGCAGTCATTGGGGAGCCCAGAGACAGAGATGTCCCCTCAGGGGAGAGATGTGTTGATCATGTCATGAAATGTAGTGTTGTTAATACAATCTGTCATTAATGACAGTTAGTGTTTTATGGTTATGGCTTTTGCAATGTCTTACTAATTTTAGTAAATTATAGGCAAGCACATTATGGCATAGATTTTCAGATTCATACAATATTTTTACCTTAGCAAAGTCGACGGCAAATCTTAATACTTACTCCAAATAACTTTTCAAAACTCGTTCTACATTTCCTTTGCCTTTGATTGTATGAAAAATACAATAAGCTCGGAAATGTGTCTTATTAAGGAGGGGGGAACTATATAATATTGTGTTTGAGAGGGAAAAAATTCCCTCTGTAGGTGTATAAATGCATGCTCTAATCTGTATTGAAGTAACAAAAGAGGTTGAAAAGGGAATGCCTCCAAATTTGAAATAATTTACTGTAAATATAGAATTCTTGCAAGAACATTCCAGTTTCACTGACTGATTTAGATCATTTTAAGTTTAAAAAGGACCACATCCCTATATGCAATCACTCTATGCATGAATCATACATGCAAGCCACTTGCACATACAGTCTAAAAAATGCAGTTTGACTATTTTATTAGAGAAAATTAACCCCACATACAAACTGTAAAATGCATTTTGTTTTAACACTTTTAACACAGCTATAGGAATAGATTAAGGATAATTGACAATGCACTAGTAAATTTGCCTTAATCATGTAGGCTCTATAATTCTGTACACGGTGGCTTAGGCCTTTCAAGACAACACAAATATGCGTCATTATTTATCTAGATCCATAAGACAAGCTTTTACTCAGATCAGCAGACGTGTACTGCACCCCTCATTTCTGCCTAGCTTATCGCAACACTACAGGACATCTTACCTCAAACACACCGGGCAAATTTCATCCAACCTCTATTCAACATCCAACCTCTAGTCTCTCTCTCCATGCCTCTATCAACAGCAGGGAATAGGAGAATAAACATGTTTTATTGGCTTCCATGTGCCGTGCTTTATGCCACACAGGGAGGCTTTTTTAGTGTAAATAAGAGTAGAAAAAATAAATAATTAAATAATAAAAGTAACTTTACATGTGGAAGTACATAGAAAGGGACTTTTCAGATGGAGAGTCATAAAGCTCTCATGAAAACAGCTCTCATGAAAAGCTTTGAGAAGCTAGGGGGGATGGATAGAACAGTTGGTACATTAGGCTATATTGACTACTCAGCCTTGACTGAAATGTATCATGGCAACAGCCACGGTTTCTCACATTGAAACTCTTATTTGATTTGGAATTCTGGAGTACAGTATCATGGCCCAAGATCTTTTGGAATTGAAATCAGTTGGTTTCCCGTCAGCTTTGCTATCGTCCAGTAGTTGAGAAGAACAGCTCGCTTAAAGACAGGTTTAACCAAACGCCGACCAGCAGCCAGACAAATATCACGTGCACAGTTTATAGTTTTCAGTTTGTTGTTTACACCGGACGCATTATGGGCGCAAACCCTATAGTCTTCACTTCCTCAGCTCATCTACTAATATGGGCAACTCTGCTCTGCTTTCATTTAGCAGCCATTCTGTATTTAATGTAAACACTGCTTAACTGCACAAATAATACAAGTGCATTTCTTTTTGATCCACATGCTTTTTCCACAGGGAAAAATATAGTGTATGAGTATGCAGTATGCAGACGTCAGGTATCACCTTTCCGGAGCTTATCTAACCCTGCATAATGATCAGAAATTATTCCCCGTGAAAACTAGAGCTCTGAAAAATAAATGCCCAGGGGGGCACAAAAACAGATAGCAGCAAGACTTTGACTGAGGCTAGACAACAACACTGCTATCTTAAAGATAACTATCCACAATGCTCATGGCTATAGCAGTATTTTCCCGCCACACACACAGTTCAAAGAAGGAAGGGATAAGATATCTTTCCTACCCACTGCAACTATCATTCCTAATGAGATACAAGAGTTCTGGTATGGAGGGACTGTTATTGTGCTGCGATGAATTGAAGCATAATGGCTTCTTGTCATTTACACTGGTATTCATATGAGACACTATATAATCATCTATCCAAAAGAACCAGCACACTTAAAAACATTTCAGCCTTCAGGTCCACAGTGGATTTGCTTTTAAATCCAAGTTGAATCTTTGCATAGATGATGTTTGTCTCAACACTCACAGTTCAGGGTGAGGGCAAATATTCCACTTCAGGCGCATACCTGCAGTGGTAGTAAGTTGAATATACACAGCCCCATACAGTTAGATTCTAGCCCTCTGTGCCTGACCACAGTGCAAGTGTGCAGGCATACAGCCACCCGGAGTTACTGATGATTTTGGCAAGCAGGGGCTCCCTAGACACTGGCTGGCTCATCCACGGTATTTATACTTCAGCGGCCCCAATCTGCAGCCCAGGCCCTTGGTTTGACTTTGCTGCCAGGACCACTCTGTCTTGTGAAAAACGCTGAGTCAGGCCCACCCTTGCTGAAGTGGCTATATTATTATTGGGTTTGCTAAGCGTGTCTGAGAGGTGATTTGTTTGTGAGCGGCCCAAGCTTTGAGGCCCTGCCGGAGGTAGCGCTGGGGCCAATACCTAAGCCATCGTTTGCCATTAGTTGGCAGAGGGGTGGCCCCTTGGTCGCCAACCAACCTAATCAATAAATAAACTTCCAGGAATGACATACAGGGCAAACAATACCAAAAATGAATTCTACCTTTTGGGGATTTTTTAAGACATACTGCAGAATATTAGATAAACAAAATAATTTGTGTTAAAAAAAAGAAGAAAATATACATATATTGTTTGATTGTCGTTAATAGAATGTACATAATGGTGTTCATCTTTGTTGTTTGCATTTATATTACTTATGCTTGATGTTATGCTATTTGGGGCTGTGGCTAAAAAATATATATTTATTACCACAGTAAACTTACATTCAATTAAAAGATATCCACTGTGAGGTTCTAAGGTATATTTCCAGGAAAACCCTTTGGCAAATAGTTCATCTTCAAATTTCAGCCTGCTTGAAACAGCTGAGTTGAAACAGGATCTCAGTGTCTCAATCTGTTGTGATTGACTGTTTGCTCCGCTCCCATCCAAAGGGGACTCACAGCCAGGGGGGTAGGGGGTGGGGGGGTGGCTCGGTTGTGAGGCAATTACTGTCAAGTGAATCCCGTTTCCCCTTTCGTCATTTACTCTAATGCTGAAGATTTGCTTCTCATTAGATGAGTGTCGAACAGAATTAGGGTTGTCATTTGCTTTGTGCGACTTGGGCATGGTCCCCGCCTAGCCCATGGCGGGCACGTTTTTACCCTTTATTCCCAAAGTATCCGATCTTCTCACCTGTTACTGAGGAATCTAACCTTAACGTTTTTTTTCCCTCTAAGAAGTTTCTTAAGCCGTTAAAACTGCCAAGCATTAGGGGGAGACAAAAACACAAAGACTGTTTAACAGAGGAAGCCAAATTACATCTGCTCAAGATTAACTATAGTGCAGCCAGTGTTGCGTCTATGGAGAGAAAGATGAGGAAACAGAGAGAAGAAAGGATTCCAATTAGTGAATGCTAATCTGTCTGTCACTTTGGAATGAAGTGGTGAGTCAGCAGGCGAGAGCTGAGGGCACACTGCAGAAGTTGAAGTTGGAAGCTGATGTGTGTGTGTGGGTACTGTAGTTCCCGATCTCCAAACTGCCACATACTGCGAGGTACACCCCCCGTGCGAACAGCATGGCAAGTCCACACGGACGGGGGCAGAGCTGGGGTTTATGAAACAGGGAACCCCGGTGTTGTGAGCATACAGTATGAACCTGCATCTTTGGCAAAGCATATTTCCCTGTTTACAGTGCCACCCAGAGACAGCAGCCCACAACAGCCTCACAGAACCACGACAGGCTAGACAGTGATGGGTTCTAATAAGTGAGGAAAAAGGAACGTGTGAAATGTTTGTGTCGGTGTGTGTCTCTCTACATAGAGGTATCTAGTCAGTGTTTCCTATGACAGGCACTGTGCCACAGCGCGACAAGCTTAACGTTAATCACCTTGCCGCTGGCTGACAGGAATGGTGGGTGCTTGTGTGCGAGTTTGAAAGAGTTTGGGAAAGGCTCATGTGACGTGTGAATCTATTTTCCTCTGTGGGATAGGGTAGTGTGCGTTTATTTAGGTGCTCAAGTTATGAATGAGTGTTCACACCTTTGGCCGGGACCTGTGCCAGACTGTTGGTGCCAAGAAGGAAATCATCTTGCCTCACATTCTCATTTCAGTGTCAGGCTAAAACAGTTGATAGAATATCAACACACACACACACACACACACACACACACACACACACACACACACACATACATACACACAATATAATGACGGTCCAGACGAAATGTCTTGGCTGGTCTTCAAAGATTCAGACTTAAGATCCAACAACAAAATAACATTTAAAAAAAATTCAAACACTACAATGCCTAACCCTGCTAAGATGGACATGAATACAGATACACACACACACACACACACACACACACACACACACACAAATGGTGTATTCTGTGAGGAAAGCCAACAGAGTGAGTGTGGTCCGCGGCCGGTTGTTTGTGGTGCTGCTGAAATCTCAGCTGACTGAGTGGCTGGATGTAAACAGCACACCATGCTAATCACTGGCACACAGCTGTCAGGAATGGCGGGGTGACGAGAAATTAGGGGTTGGTGAGAGAAGAAAGGATAGCAGGGGAGGAGGAGGAATGCACAGAGGAGAGATGGAGAGGGAGGGAACCAAACAGAATTGTGGGTATAGGTCATGGAGAAGTGCGGAAACACAAACAGCGGATAGGCATAAGGAAAGCTAAGTGAGATATCAATGAAGGATGGATTAATTCACTGGACTCGAAAGGATAGGCGGGAGAGACATGGAAAAGGGACGGTTTAAAGACAGACTTTACAGGGAATAGCTAGCCTGTGCTAGCTCCCCGTCTAAAGCAAACCTCGGGCACAGCTGTCAGGCACAATATGACTATAGATGGTGTTTGAGGGCCATCTAGCCCTGTGGCCTCATCGGGGCTACCTTAATTGACCTCATTAAATAATCTACATTCTTACATGCCTCGCAGGCACATCATTAGCTTACATAATAGGAGTACGCACCGGACCCTGCCAAAGGAAACACAGAGAGCCTCACATGCAATGAGATTCCCCTGCTATTAATCTGAACCCAACATTGAGTTGTTTTGGGATTTAATATTGGGAATAATATTGGAGTTTATATTTGTGATTATTGTTACATTTTTGTCATCTTTAGAGCGTTTGTGTTGTGTTATACGTCGTGAAGGATGATGCTATTGCCGTTTCGGGAGCCCTGCTTTTTCCAGGGGAGTTTCTGCCTCTCTGGGTCAAGGCTTCACCGACTTTAAATACGGACGAATCCTATGATTTGCACTAAAGTACTAAAGAGCTTACATTTGCTTTTTATCTGTTGGACTGAAAACACTGTTAAGTGTTGCTACATTGCAAAAAATGTGAAAAGTTGCTCATAGGGGCTTCAATAAATTTTTGCAATGCAATTTACTTTGGCCATATTAAAATTTAGCAGTGCCTCAAAGCGCCTCGCAAGTCAAAACTACTTCCATGATATCTGTACACATGGTGTCTTTAACAGTGCCATTCATCTAACTCGAGGGTGCGTTTCTGTCGACAACTTCTGACTTGCGCTATCCCTCTGAGGTCGTGCTCCTGCCTCCCCACCACCCTCCTACCTTTCCTCCAGATTTAATATTCAAACTCCAAACATGAGAAAGGTCAGAATAGATATAGTAAACCTCACACGCTGACATGGCTTCGAAAAAGTAATTTAGAGTTGAAGGCAGAGAATTAGAATAGCGAGTAGGAGATGAGCTTTTGCTATTCTTCAGGAGCTCCCGGTGCAACCTGAAGCTGCCCTCTAACTGAGTGACTGAGACGGGGATGGGATTTCGCTGCCAGTCAAATGGGACCCGCCTCAATTATCACCTACACCGGCTTCAGAAATCCAGGCAGCGAAGCATGGGGGAACAAAAGCACGAGGACTAGGCGGATAAATTGAAATGCAGCGTGCAATTAACTTTTCTAATGTGTTTACAAATGAGGTCTACCCCCGCCACAATCTCTCCAGTTCCCATGTGAGTTTGGAGGCAGGTGTACGCATTTGTGTGAACACACACACACACTTTGGTGTGAATCACAATGATGTTTTAATCCAACCCCCCCCCCCGCATAACTTTCTGTAAATTAGAAAGGAACCGTCATAAATACATGACAATCCACATTAGGGCTGGAAATGAGCGCCGTGTGCATATCGACCTGTATTGTTTTTCGCACGAGTACACAGACTCAAAATATATTCCTGCCGATACCGTGACAAATGCTGGTTATTAATGCCGGTTATTAATGCCGGCGGCGTGTTTGCGCTTTTCTTTGTGCAGAAGTGGGAACACAGAGAGAGAGAGAGAGAGAGAGAGAGAGAGAGAGAGAGAGAGAGAGAGAGAGAGAGAGAGAGAGAGAGAGAGAAAGAAAGAAAGAAAGAAAGAAAGAAAGAAAGAGAGAGAAAAAGATAATAACAAACGGGGGTTTGGAAACTGTGGCCAACAATGAATGATTTATCGGGATGAGCTAAAATAGTTCAGCGTATGGAAAGACACGCTAAAAGCTTTTGCCAATACATTAGAGGGATTGGGATCAGTGATGAGGAGACTGGGGCGCTCTCACTCTCTCTCTCTAAATAGCTCTTAATCAGGCAGTCTGGGATGGCAGCAAAGTGATATTATGCCCAGTTAAAGTATGTGTACCCGCATGTTAAGAAGTTTTCACCCCGAGAGTTCCCACACTCGCTCAAAGCCACTGAAACACAAACACACACGTACACTAGAACCAGGTGTACACACACACACACACACAAACACACACAAACGTGTGCTTATGTAGCTATACCCGGGCTCACAAAAAAAGCCACACATCTCATTCCTTCTCCATCGACCCCTCGAGACTCAATGCGTCTCTCTGCACCAATGCCTCCTATACTCAACCGCCTCCCAAATTCCCCCCTCCCACACCAGCCCAGGTCATCCATCTCCCTGTCTGTGTCCATTTGATCCAACAGCTCAGAGAATACACATATTCCCTGCAGTGGGCCGTGGAGCGCCAAGCTCAGCCAGACACAACTTCCCTGACACATGGAGCGCTAGAACAAAGTTCGCTGAGGTGTAAATAGTCCATAAATAGCTGCTACACTGGCCCCCCCTGAAGGGAAAGCTAGCATGTGGTATGTGCATCAACTGCTTGACACATACAGTATTTATGCATTGGCATTTAGTGCCCCCTATTACTTATTATCTATTTATTTTACACCCCTATTACCTCTCAAATAAGCGAGACTCAGAAATGCTTTTAGTTCGTCATCCGTCAGTTTGAACGTATCAGCATTATTTCGCGCAGCTTCCGCATCAGTGTACTTTCGAATCACTATCGAACACAGTAAACTGCTTTTTCCATGGCATAACATGTGGGCCCTGGGGTTTCTCTCAATATATTGGCTTGTGCTCTACCCCGAGGGTTGCCAGGATTTTGTTTAGCCCACATCTCTGTGCCATCTCTCTTGCTGCCCCTCGAAATGAGTCCCCAGTACACTTAATTGTAGAGTCTGATTCTGAACCTGAATCAGAATCAATATCAACGCCACTTCCGTCCTCTCTCTCATCCCCCTCCCAACAACTCACTTCACTTGTTCACCCCCAGATTCACTCTTAAATAATATTATGTGGCAAGTCCAACACTGGCTGTGCCATCATTCGTATCTTTTCAGTCATTGTATATGCACACCGCGCAACCTCCCAAATTGTGTAGCCGCCCAACTACACAGTGAGCTATAGACATACCTGTGGACTAATTAAAAACTTTCGATGTCTCAGAAATGCTATGTGAATAGAACTAAAAATAACTCAAGTGCTTTTAATCAATCTCCTTAGTGTGGGTGAATAAATCACCATAGCAGAGACATTAAATGGGTTGAACCAATCATTACAAACCATTGATGTCACATGACAATAACGGAACAACTAATGGTTTACATTCTGTACAAGCTGGTAAAAGTTTTGATTTATAAATGGCATTTATAAATTCAATTAATTCAATTCTTCAATTAAAAGGTTCTACTATTCATCCTATCTGAGCCCAAGGCAAAACAAGCGAGATACGAGTTCAGGGTATTAATTTACAGTAATCCCACTCTAGGGACTGTAAGGTTATTGCTTTATCACCTTTCCTTCCAGAGCACCATCGAAATACAGGAGAGAGGAGAGGTTCACAGGGCAAAAATGTCAATGAGATTTTCTATTAGAGGTGTCAGAGATTAGGGCCAGATTAAACATTCAATGCCGCATGTTGACCGTAGGCCCAGTGGGCGAGGGATGAGCATGACTTGGACATATACAGGCGAAGAAGTAGAGGGGAGATGGCATAAGCATCCTACAGAGTACAGTGTATGGACGAGGCACGGACAGGAAACACTGCAGAAGGCAGAATGTACTTCTAAACACAGTATATCGACTACTGCTATTCGGTATACAGTAGGGAGTAGTCACAGCTGGGGGGGGGTCCTAATAAGGGGGGCCTCCATCACTTTAAGTGGTGGTGTGAGTTGTCTATCTTTGTCTGTTTCTACGTGTGTGTGTGTCACTTGAGTGAGTGAGTGAGTGAGTGAGTGAGTGAGTGAGTGAGTAAGTGAGTGAGAGAGAGAGAGAGAGAGAGAGAGAGAGTCTTACCATATCAATGAGGCTCTCCTGGATACGGTTTAGTGTGGTTCTCAGCCGGCTGCTGATAAGACCCAGACCCGATGACTCATACTGTAGAGACACATACACACACTTAATATCTGTAGCAGACTCTACTTGATGAGAAAATGCACTTTAAATGAGTGGAGAACAGACACGCCCACACACATCTACAGTACGTCTGACCGCATCCCACGCCATTTTTTCTACACTCCCACGCACGCACACACACACACACACACGAGGAAAGACACACAAAAAAGGGGGGGGAGACATCAAAATCAAACACACACTAGAGTTTTTTAACTAGAGTTAAACTAGATGTTTTAAGGAGGACTGTGCCCCAGAAATGCCCCAAATACTTCTGACATGACTAGGGCTGTCAAAGAGCATGCAATGGCAGGTCAATATTATACTTTCATTCAAACCCAATCGCCACTGCTTCAAAGTACTACTTCAAACCAAGCACACTGCAAGCTTTCAAGCTGCTATAGGTACCAATTATCGAAGAAAACTTTTTCAAATGGAATTTCAAAGAATACCATTTTCAATAGGGTTAAAACTGTGGCTCAAGCCCGATCGTGAGACAGTAACACACATTTATTATTACAAAAATATTGATGACTATTGATGAAAGTCTGAAAAATGTCCCAGATTCATCTGATTTTTGCAGAATTAAAACAATGTCAATTCAAATAAATCCTACCTACAGCAGCTTTAAATCATATTTGGGGACACGCTTGGTGTGCAACGGCAATAAAGCCTGCAGAGCTCCTCTCTTACCAAGCAAGCAGGGCCCACCACCCTGGTAGTGCTCGCCTCTCTGCCACCCTGTGAGGATAACAAGGGGCTAGGCAGAGGCTACGGATGGCAGACAGCGATAAGAAAAAAAAACAAGAACCAAGAGCTTAAATTAAACAATTGACAGGAAAAACTAAATATTAAAACAAGACAAAAATAAGAGAACAAAAAAAGCAAATAAAGAGTGATGGGTAGCAATGGGTAATATACTTAAATTGTTATTTCATTTACACTCGTTTAATAAAGCTAAAGATGTCAGCTAAGCCACATTTAGAGAATAAGTAGTTCAGGCAAATCTGGTGCCCCTGACAGTTACCAGCCAGGACTCTCTGATTAGCCAGCGAGCATCCAATCTGCTGACTGCTTGATACCTCTGTATTTCCGTCCGTGGTGTTATCTAGCCTACAGCACAGTGTTCTCAAAGTAACCACTAAACCAGAAGATCTCATAAACACAGTGTAGGCAAACATTTTGGCTTAATAAAACAAAAACACAACCATTATATACAGTGGTTATAGACTATGAATGAAGTAACACAGAGTGTAAACCAGGGTGACCTCAAATGATGAGTGTGCAGCCTACATGTTTATCCATATATTTGTAAAAATATGAACATTTCACAGTAGTGAGAATAGTGTGGGTGTAGGCTTCATACAATCTGCCGAAACCCAACTCCAAACATAAAAACAAGCACTTTTCAAGCAAAAGGCAGGGAAAACAAAACAGGCTTTCAGAAAAAGATTTCAAGAATATAGGTGGTAATGATGGCCTGGGAAAACAAAACTGGATTAATGGTGGAAAATAGTAAAACAAAGTAACAAAACCTTTCAGGGTGTTTAAGATAACGGGTATTATTGACACAGTTATAGAATTGAATGGCCAAGGACCTATATTTAACATAGCAAATACTGCGAATACCACAGTTATTTCCAATCAGTGAATCGAATGTAAGAATCATGGTTGTATGTTGTAGTGTAGTTTACCGTTTGTTTTACATACTTCAAAACAATTAAATAAATCCAATAATCCCTATAACTGTGTGCGTTGTGTAGAATTGAAGCGGTTATGAAATCACACACACAAACACATTAGCGGGAAGGGACAGGTGACAGAGACAGAGTGAGCGGCCTTGGACACTGGGCGAACAGCAGACAGAGCGATGGCTGTCCCGGGAGAGTACAACCACAATCTTCCACTATCGCTCAACAATATTGGTTACTTTCCCGAGAGCCCATCTATTTACGTGTCAGCTGCTTTCCTCGGCGCTCTCTCCGAACACCTCGTTTCCCTAAATCCTTCCATATACCATCTCCCTCTGTCTTCTCAGTCTCTCTCTCCCATCACTGCAGCCACTTTTCCTTTCTCGCTGGAAAACACGGCAAGTTTTTCCCCCATGGAGTGAACTATTTTTATTTTCTAGCGTTGCACTTTCCCAAAATGGAACTGGTAAGTCTGCCCCGCTTCATGAGGACACTGGAAATCCCAGTGATTAATAGGCATCAAAGTTAAGGGACCAGCGCTTAATGCATCTTTAGCATATTTGTGTGTGACAGAGCCGATGGCACGGCTCAACTTGACAGGGGCCAAAATACACGCATAATGGCATATTTACCCTTCCGATTATTAATGGTTCTTATTACCTCTCATGCGGAGGAGCCTGCCAGGTCCATCTCGATGCCAGCGGTGTAATGAGAGCAGGCACTGGGTCAAAATACCAGCATATGTGCATCGCAATTTCAAGAGGCTTTTTAAATATTTATGAGGCATTTGCATTTTTAGTGTAGGTGCCTTTTTGAGTAAGACCATTATACCATTATCAAAATGGTAGAGTTCGATGAGGCATAATGAGGTGTGGGGAAACCAGAGACAGTCAGCTAAAGAATATGAGAGAGAGAGAGAGAGAGAGAGAGAGAGAGAGAGAGAGAGAGAGAGAGAGAGAGAGAGAGAGAGAGAGA